>JADBJO010001337.1:187500-190000 GCA_016801955.1 Conus betulinus | reverse complement strand
CTCAAAACGTTTGCATGGATTATATAGTGTTTTGGTGCAAAATCTTTATTGTGGCGTGTGCCCATCATCGGTGGGCTCTCTCGACTAGTGACCAATGGCCGAACTGGGTGCAAACAACATGTGTGGAAAACGTTACACGCTGTTCATTTAACAAAGCCCTTCATTGTGATTTGGGAACATGATAAGCACTTCAGTGGAACGGGCTTCACTGTCGTATTTTAATACTGATTGATGATAATCGTTTACAAATATACATTATGGACGAAGAAACTGTCGTCACCCGTGCAGCCATTAATCATTAAAAATGATTCCAATAGATGAAACATACAGCACGTTCATAGATCAAATTTTTGTCGAGTTCGGTATCAACTGGCATCTATGAAGCTTTGATCGAAATATAAGAACCTGATAAATGTAGTGTTCTGTCTGTGACCTACTGAGCAATGTAACAAAAAAAAGTGGCTTAGATTCGAGTACAGTGTGTTTCACTGCCTTTACAAAAGGGTCATATGCATGTGCCACTTGCACCTATTTAAATCCAAATCTTGATAAGAAATCGTCAGACATTAGGATTGATAGTGCTACACCCCTTCTGTTGATGTCGCTGGGTTTGTTGTTTGAAGTTTTAAATTTGTGTGTGTGTGTGTGTGTGTGTGTGTGTGTGTGTGTGCGCGCGCGTGTGCGGGGGCGGGGGGGGGGGGGGGGGGAGAGAGAGAGAGAGAGAGAGAGAGAGAGAGAGAGAGAGAGAGAGAGAGAGAGGAGTTTTAATACCAAGTTAAAATTTGAATATTTCAATTCATGGTGCTTGGAGCTGACATGTCCATGCGCACAAGTGTAAGTACATTTAGTGTGGATGTGTAATCTGACGCCGGGAGCATGATAGTGCCTACAGTTTAATTTTGCGTGCCTGTGATTCCATGCAAGTGAGTTGAATGATCAACAAGTTAGTTCGTTAAACTTTTATTCATCTTTACTGTCACACAATGCATTCCATTACACCCCCCCCCCCCCCCCCCACACACACACACAAAAGATGCAAAGCATATAGACGTACTCTCAGTTTATCTTGAATACGCGTGAGATATTCCATAAAGAGGAAAAAAAAAAAACCGTTTTGGCCCGTTATAGCCGTTAGTAACGGCTATTCTGGTAAACATCGGCCATCATCTGTGACCCATAATGAACATACCTACAAATTTTCAGAAAGATCGGCCATGTACTTTCTGAGATTTTCCATAAAGAAGAAAAAACTCTTATGGGTCGTTACAGCCGTTAGTAACGGTTGTAACGATAAAATAACACATCGGGCACGATCCGTGACCCATAATGAACATACCTACAAGTTTTCAGAAGGATCGGCCAAATACTGTCTGAGATATTCCATAAAAAAGAAAAAACTGTTATGGGCCGTTACAGCTGTTAGTAACTGCTATAACAGTAAAATAAAACATCGGGCATGATCCGTGACCCATAATGAACATAACTACAATTTTTCAGAAAGATCAGCCAAGTACCTTCTAAGATATTCTATAAAGAAGGAAAATGGTTATGGGCCGTTAGTAACGGTTTATAACGGTAAAATAACACATTGGGCATGATCCGTGACCCATAATGAACATACCTACAAATTTTCAGAAAAATCGGCCATGTACTTTCTGAGATATTCCATTAAAAAAAAAAAAAACCGTTATAGCCGTTAGTAACGGCTATAACGGTAAAATAACACATCGGGCATAATCCGTGACCCATAATGAACATACCTTCAAATTTTCAGAAAGATCGGCCAGAGTACTTTCTAAGATATTTCATAAAAAAGAAAAACCGTTATTGGCCGTTATAGCCGGTAGTAACGGCTATACCGGTTAAAACAACACAGCGAGCATCATCCGTGACCCATAATGAACATACCTACAAATTTTCAGAAAGAACGGCCAAGTACTTTTTGAGATATTCTAAAAAAAAAAAAAAAAAGAAAAAAAAAAACACCCCCAAAACGTTATAGCCGTTAGTAACAGATATAACGGTAAAATAACACATCGGGCATGATCCGTGACCCATAATGAACATACCTTCAAAAATTTTCAGAAATATCGGCTAAATACTTTCTAAGAAAGTACTTTCTATAAAGAAGAAAAAAACCCGTTATGGGCCGTTATAGCCGTTAGTAACGATATCACGGTTTAAATAACCCATCGGGCATGATCCGTGACCCATAATGAACATTCCTACAAATTTTCAGAAAGATCGGCCAAGTACTCTCTGAGATATTCCATAAAGAAGGAAACCCGTTATGGGCTGTTATGGTCGTTAGTAACGGTAAAATAACACATCAGACATGATCCGTGATCCATAAATAATGAACATACCTACAAGTTTTCGGAGGGATCGGCCAAATACTGTCTGAGATATTCCATAAAAAAAAAAACTGTTAGTGGCCGTTATAGCTGTTAGTAACGGCTATAACAGTAAAATAAAACATCGGGCATGATCCGTGACCCAT
>JADBJO010001337.1:162500-177500 GCA_016801955.1 Conus betulinus | reverse complement strand
ATGCAACATCTGACCTGTGCACGGGGGTACCCGTGACATAGCTGTAGCTGATAAGATATGCAGATCGCATTGAAACTATCTTGTCCCGAAAGCCTGATGATGAGTGGAGAAGAGAGAGAGAGAGAGAGAGAGAGAGAGAGAGAGAGAGAGAGAGAGAGAGAGAGAGAGAATGGTGGCGGCTTCCTGTGTCATAGCGTGTGTGTGGCGAGGACGTCCTCGTTTGATGTCCATGAGAAGCACACCACTGCCAGACACATGACAGAAGAGAAAGTGGTGTGGCTGAAACGACCTGCGTATACATGACATCAAAATGTTCGCAGCACTGGTCCGTCAGAAATCACGCTCCTATTGATGTCAGCTTGGAGCAAGGTCAAACAGAGAATGGGAGTAGCGGAGGCGAAAAAGTGGGTTTGGGGGGTGCCAAGGGTGGGGGGGGGGTGGGGGTAGAAGCGAACATACATTGGTGGGACGGGTTAGAGAGGGGGGGGTAGTTGAGAGAGAGGTGAGGGAGAGAGAGAGAGAAGAGGAGGGGGAGGAGGGAGGGTAGAGAGAGAGAAAGAGAAAATAAATCATATGCAGAGGGGGAGGGTGTGGTTTATTCATTGGGGGGGATGGGGTTGTGATCTCCCCTGAAGGAGGGGGGGTGCCCCACACCTGCATTGTGGACCTGAGAGAGGTTAGGGGGTCAGAGACGGGGGTAAGTCTCTCCTCTAAGAGAGCCTGTGTTCTCCCTCTTCACAAGGCCTTTAATATGGCCTTGACGGAAGTAACAACGATATCCACACCTGTGACACCGCGCAGACACCGTCAACGTATGGGGGATGCAACATCTGACCTGGTGCACGAGGGGGGACCGGGCATAGCTTGTAGCTTGTAAGATTGCAGATCGCATTGAAGGGGGGGCTTGGGGGGGGTCCCGCAAGCCTGAATGGGGGAGTGGAGAAGAGGGGGGTAGAGGGGTAAGGAGTCTAGATAGAGAAGAGGGGGGTGAGGAGAGAAGAGAGAGAGGGAGGAAGAGAAGGAGAAAGAGAGAGGGATGGTTGGGCTTGGGCTGTCCTGTGTCTAAGCGGGGGGGGGGTGGGGTGGGTGGCAGATGACGGGGGGGCGGGGCGTTTGGATGGGGGTGAGAAGCACACCACTTGCCAACACATGACGAAGATAACGTGGTTTGGCTGACGACCGGCGATAAACGAAACAGTTGACCAAAATGTCGCAGCACTGTCGTCCAGTATCACGGCGCCTATTGAGTGTCAGGGTTGGAAGAACATGTCAGACTGAAAGGGGGGAGGGAGTGAGAGGAGGAGGGGGTGGGGGGGGGGGGGGGGTGGGGGGCAGGGCTTAGGGGGAAGAGGGGGCTGAGGAGGGTAAAGTAGCATGGCTGTCAAATGATACAAACTGATAACCGTTTTGACTGCCTGAGAGAGAGCGATAGAGAGAGGAGAGCTGAGAGGAGAGGAGGAGAGAGCCCCCAGCCAGAAAGACCAGATAGAGAGAGAGAGAGAAGAGAGAGAGAGAGAGAGGAGAGAGAGAGAGAGAGAGAGAGTGTAATGGCGATGGCTGTGAACTGTCACGACTTTGACAACATCACTTTGCTTTAAAAAAAACCGCAGTAAGGATTCCCTATTTTGAAAGAATTCAACCTAGTGCTCATTACAAGATTTGGATGAATTATGTCAAACGTCTTATATTAGTGTATAAACGAAATGATTTCAAGTCATGAAAATTCCAAAGGACATGTCAGTTTTGAAATATTAACAAGATCTTTAAAAAAAAAAAAAAAAAAAAAAAAAGGTTAATTGCGGATTCCACATCTGTTTCTGCTTGGTGACATCTTCATGATGGGATGTCAAGAAAGATTTTGAAAGATAGTTATCATTCTGTCCGGTTTGGTTTCACTATCATATGTGATGGTGGAGGTGGGAAGGCTACTTTATCTCATTTATACACACACATGCACTCACTCACTCACTCACTCATGCACACACAGACACAGACACTGAGACACAGACACATACAGACACAGTACACACAGACACACAGACACAGACACACAGACACACACACACACCACACACACACACACACACACACACACACACACACACACACACCACACACACACCACACGTGTGCATGGATAACCAACACTGGTGATCACTTGGGCTCACTTTGTTAATAAATCATGTGCGAGTTATAAATCAGAAAAAAACTAAAAAAAAAAAAAAAAAAAAAAAAAAAAAACGAAAATAACCACAACAAACCCAGTAACGACATTTTCAAGTGACCGGAACGCTGCCTTCATAAGGCTACTCCAATGGAGAAGAAAGTGATTGTCATTCACTCTGTGGTGTGTGTGTGTGTGTGTGTGTGTGTGGTGTGTGTGTGTGTGTGTGAAATAAACATATATTACTAAGAATGTGTGAGTGGCTGAATGCCACATATTTCGCTGACTGTCGTTTTACAAAAGATGGTTTTACTGGCAGTTGTAGCGCTGCTGACGTTTTTGTGGTGGTTGAGCGTTTATTACCCCCCATCTCTCTCTCTCTCTCTCTCACTCACTCACTCTCTCTCTCTCCTCTCTCTCTCTCGCTCTCTCCATCTCCTCTCTTCTCTCTCCTCGTCTCTCTCTCTCTCTTTCGCATTTTCGCTACACTTCTCTATTCTGACACCACCACCACCCCACCTTGCCAACACAGACACACTCTGAGAAGAGGTTGTGGAGTAAAGGAGACAGGCAAAACACTCTGTCTCTCTGCCTCACTCACACACAGGCAACACACACACACACACACACACACACAACACACACACACACACGCACGCACGCACGCACGCACGCACGCACGCACGCACGCACATACCTCCCCCTCCCCGACACACACACACGCACTCACGCGCACTCACACACACAGCTGTTACTTGTTTGCTATGAAATGTACAAGCTCCTCCACAGCTACACCGCACACATTAAAAAAAATCATGCATTTTAAATATGGTAGTAAAGAGAAGTTCACGGCGTAACCTGACGACGTCTGACGACGTACCATCAGTAATGACGAAGACGACAGATGAAAGATTGCTCGGTTGAAGTATATCAGCTGGCCTGACTTAACGAAAATGATGCAGCAGAATGATATTGGTGAGAGAGAGAGAGAGAGAGAGAGAGAGAGAGAGAGGAGAGAGAGAGAGAGAGAGAGGAGAGAAAGAGAGGAGAGGGAGAGAGAGAGAGAGAGTGAGACAGACAGAGAGAGGGAGAGAGAGAGAGAGAGAGATAGACAGAGAGAGAGAGAGAGGAGAGAGAGAGAGAGAGAGAGAGAGAGAGAGGAGAGATCCGACAGATCTGAATAATTGCAAATGAATAGGCCACTAGCCACATCGCTGGGGCTACTTACGAAACTAAAAAGATGAAAATAGTATGAAAAAAGACTCCAGATAATATTCAAGTTCTTCATTTAAACAAACGACGAACTTTTTGAAATGCTTTGTATAAGAGCACACTAAACGCATACCACACATTGTTTTCCCTGGGTCTCCTCAAAATTTAAGGATGGGGTGTTATGTGCTAAGCCGGGATAAACTGTTTGTCTTAGTCATCGTATTCAGGACGTCAAACATAGAACGCGTTTCTAGTTCTACAGGAAAGTCACAGAAGAGACACGCTAACTGTTCCTCTGGAATATTGAGTTGTTCCTCACAAAGTCGGAATCCTCTATAGACTGTTTCTGGCTTGAAATTGTTCAGATCCCATATGTAAAGTGACCGTAGTATTCTGTTTTTGTTGTCGTTTTTGTTGTTGTATGTGTGTGTGTGTGTGTGTGTGTGTGTGTGTGTGTGTGTGTGTGTGTGTGTGTGTGTGTGTGTGTGTGTGTGTTTGGATGTTCGGTACAGTTAGCAACTGGTCAGGATTAAAAAAAAAAAAGCTGAAAAGACCAACGTTCATTATACTCATCCAGCAGCCTGTTATGCGAAAGGCAAGGACAAGGACACCCCACCCCCCTCTTCCCTCTCCAATTTTGTGAAGGTTCCTGAAATCCATACTTATACGTAGAAAACTAATAGGTGTACTCCGTATACTTTGATTTAGCTGATTGGGAAAGAAAAAAAAATCAACATTCTGCAGGGTTTCAGTGACAGCGGGTTTCTGGTATCCTGATAATTCTAAGCTAATTTTTTGATGCATCTCACCCATTCGCTAATGGATTACCCTTCCTTCTTCTCCCCTTTCCCTGCCCATGTCTCTACTTACTGCCCCCCTTCGCCAACCCTGTTCTATTCATTCTTTATTCCACTCCTTTCGGATAGGACAGGTAGGACAGGAAATGCTTTTTTCTTTCTTCCCTTTCCTCGTAGGCATCGGAGATGGCTCAGATTAGTGCTTTCAGTCGCAGGACAGTATCCTCTCCCATTAATTTTATTTGGTCTTACAGAGATGTGGGGGCCTGTGCCATTTCTCTGGTGTCGGACACTACTCGCCCCCGTTCTATTCGGGAGAAAAAAAAGCTCCTGAAAGAGAAGAGTTTAAAAACCGCGTGCTCTGCGCTCGGTACGGTTCTCTCTAGCGCACAATAATGACGGCCTCTTATAGAACGTATTCTATTTCACCATAACAGTGACCAGCGACCCAGTGACCTACTTACCGGAGACGGTGGCGTAACGGCCGTTCAAATTTGAATCGCCGCCACACGTCGAAAAGCGTCGTTTTCGTAGCCTGATCTATGTCACCGTGTGTATCAATCGTATAAACTAATGTTGTTAAATACTATCATTTCTAGATTACAGTACCAGAGCCCCGAGTGTGATGTATACTCCGTCATGACTTACACATGATTGCATCATTCTGCTACATCAAAATTCTTTCAGCTGTTGTACAGTTCACATTGCAGTCGACTGGTAAAACATCTCTATCTGTACTCTGATATTAAATTGAAGAGAATGATTGATTTTAAGGCTGTTTCCATCGTTGGGCAGCAACCTGCACACGCGTTCGGCAATTAGCTTCAAGAAGCCAAACTTTGCTTCCCGACGGGCAAATTCGCGAGTCGCGTCTCATTGGTCGTCGTCTTTGCAGTCCGACAGCATCCAGTCTGAGGTGGAAAGAAGAACAACAGATGACAGACAACTCTCATTCAGAACCAAGCCCAAGACTTCTGCCAACGGCCAGACCTGCCACCAAAGATACAAACCAGTCTGTTAGGAATTTTTTTTTCGGTCGTTTAGGGACGACCGATAGGACATAAATGATTCTGTCGATAGGACGTAAATAATTCTGCCGATAGAACGTAAATCGTAATCTTTGACTCGATTGACCATTTTGTATTCGTTCATTTGCTCCCAGTGAGGTGGCGTAGCAGGAAGTGCCAAGTTAGAGTGGCAGATCTCTGTCGAGGGACACTAATGTGAGAGGTCAGTGCCAGGTGGTGCAGTCAACCTTCCAGCCATATGGGTGATGGTGGATCTAGCCAGGGGATGGCTCCTGGAGATTGAGCTGGTTGGAATGGAGCGCTGCCTGACTGCGATTATCGTGGCCTGGGGAACCATGCTGTGAAGGGGTCATGGTGGACACCCGTCTCGTGATCGGGCTGAAAGACTGCCCTCCTCTCGGCTGTAGTCAGCGTCAGACGTTAGAAGGGACTCGTGCAGTGTGCTGTGCATCCCCTGCTGTGTGGCTAATGCTGCTCTGTCTTCTCCTTGTCCAGTAGACTACAAACAAAAACAAATTACAATGAAGTGACTGGGCTCATCCTATATGTTCATGGCGTGAGTGGAGTCCACCATCTTCACCCCCTTTTCCCTTATAGCCCAGATCAGCTGACTCCAACTTTCCCACTCCTTTCCCAACACTTCCTACCTTTTGTCCACTATAAAAGAAAAACCATTGCATGCATCCTCACTGTCGTCACGTGCATAATTATTCGCTTCCCCCCACCCACCTCATCCCACCGCTTCCCCTCTCATCCCTGTCCATCTCCAAGAAAGGATAGTTGCCATATTTTGACCTTTGCCGTTCTTCGTGAGTGCGAAATCACCCTTACTTTTATTTCAATAATTCTAACTTCGTTAAGTTTAAAATCGCTTGCTTCAACTTGAATGAATTTGTGAATAAGTGATTTGCTCATTTACAGCCCGACATTCGGGGAAATTGATGATAAATAGAGAAATGAACAAAGTCGCCCAATAACATTTGCTTTCTGAAGTAGCCTAAATACAAACTCTGTCCTTTGATATTCGGGCTGCAATATCATCATCACTGTCCCTTTACGGGTCCATACGGACATCTTCACCGTCGTCACTTGCATATTCGTTTCCTGTAGGTGCTTGAAAGTCCCACATGACCAAGAATGGGTCGTTATCCTAAAATTCACGGAAGTCCTGTTATGCATTGCTGAAAGGTAGTAGCACCTTTCTTACTGTCTGTGTCTTGACAGTAATTAATGAGTTGGGAGGTAGAATGAAATATAATCAAAAGAACCGAGGATTCGGACATTCGGACGTATGAAGCTCACGTTACATTTTCATAATGATACTGTCATGTTGGCACATGTTTGCACCACGTATTTTGAGAGGAAGACCACTTGGTACACGTTACTCCCCTAGACAAAACGAATCTCGGGCATATTTTTAAGGCGCGCGCGTGCGTTCACACAGACAGACACACACACACACACACGCACACACACACACACACACACACACACACACACACACAGAATTTACACACACACACGAGGTAGAATTATCAGCAAAAATATATACGAGGTAGAGAGTTTGTCGCAGAGAGAGAGAGAGAGAGAGAGAGAGAGTAAACTTTTTTCCCTGTTCTATCTTCTGTGCCACCTCAGTGGCAGTGCACCCACGCCGCTCATGCTGACATCCCGTCCACAGCCACAGCCCGGTCAGTCCCGCCTCAGCCCTGCACCGGCAATCCAGAGGGAGCAGTCAAAATAAGTCGTTAAGAGGCAACCCACCGGAGGAGACACTGCACTGCTGCTGAGTTTATTCGTTAGTGGGTATTCAGTGGCGCCTGTTCTGATCCAACATACGCAGGACACCACCTACTAAGCCCCCTACTAACGACAATAATTGCTTAGTCGCGGAGCCGGCGTGAGTGAGCTCTCCTTCCGGAGGGCGCCACCACGTCCGTCCAACGATAGCTGACATGGACTCGCCGATACCGATGACCACGACAGAATCAAACCAAGGTCACAGACGTGGAGAGGACACCGAAACTGAGGTCACCATGAGAGGAGGGCCTGAAGGGCCAGAGAATTTTTGAGACTTTTTTAATGCTGATCGATGAGAATGAGAATGATGAAGATGATGCTACAGATTTCCATTCCGGTCTGAGACTGCATGGCAGAGCTGTTCTATACGCTTTCTTTCATGATATATCCCGGCGTCCGCGAGACACAGACACCTGGAATGTTGGTCAGCAAATTTGAGCAACACTCTCAGAAACGCATCCATTAAGTGGATACAACTCGACTGTATAGTCCCAGTCTTCCCACTGAGCCCGTAGCGAACTCAACCCTGGGTAGGAGCCGGTCGGGGAAAAAAAAATCCTCATGATGGGAATCGAACCCACGACCTCTCAGTCGGGAGTCCGCGACTTCGCCACAGCGGCTGATGCGAGAGAGAAAACTTTGTTCGTGTGATTTGGGAAATTGCGACGAAAAGAGAGTCGGAGCAGAAGAAGAAAAAAAAAGAAGGAAGGAAGGAATGGAGAGCCGGTGTAAAACAGCCCATTCTTACCACACCCCCCCCCCCCCCCCCCCCCCCCCCCCCCCCCCTATTCAATTGCGATATCCAGCCTGTCATTGTCCTAAAGCTATACAGATCCCTGTGAAGTGTTTGCACATCTGTCAAAATTTCCTTCCTGGTTGGAATTGTGTCTCCCCATTCTGTTGGGTTTTTCCTCCCAAAAACTTCTGCTTAGTCCGTACATTTTTTGTTTGTTTGTTTGTTTTTTTTTTCTTTTTTCAGCGTACCGTTCTCATGCCTTCATTCGTTTTTCTTTTAGTCAGGTCTGCTGTATTTGTGTGATAGTTTTGTATCGTTCTGCCATGTTCATCATAAGTCAAAGCATACGTCACAAGATCCATTACTTTGCTCACTCAACCTCTTGGCGAGTGTGTTAGACACATACACTATTCGGTCTAAATAGACCTGTTCTGGAAACAAAATCAAGAGAAGCTAACGTCTGTCTTTCCATTGCAAAAAGGCTTACCATTTCTCGGCTCGTTGGTCAAAACAATTGAGTAATAAAGTGTCCTTTATTTGATGTTAAGCGCACGCAAGAACAACAGTTGGGATTTAGACTGTCTGCGTTACAAGCGCCCCAGGCGCATCGTTTCACGCCCACCTTTTGGCATTTTCTCTTTCTGACTGAACTTTAAGCTGATGGCTGGAGCAAAATTGCTGCGGGTATGCAGCATCTGACCCATGGAAACGACGGGATCACACAGCTTTGATTTCCTCTGTCATAGATTTCCGAACGTTGTCTGTTTCATGACATTAGGAAACGTGATTTAGCGGCCCCGTCAGGATTCCTGTGTCGCTGATACATACTTAGAGCCGGACATCTTCGAAGACGGAAAGTGAATAGGTCCAGTCAGTCAGGGGGAGACGTGATGAGGCAGCCGCCGTTTCTCTCCAGGCTCTTTTGTTTGTAGCATACGTGAGGAGATCTGGCATGGTCATATAGGTCCAGTCATTTATGTTTTCGGACCAGCTCTTTCTCTGCCGTCCTCGTCTGCGCCCGCCTTCAACAGCACCTTGAATAGGTCCACTGTGTCACTATCTCCATGTACGTCATTGTCACGCATTTCAAGTCCTTGATCGGCTCAAGTCTCATACGAGATGGTGATTTTTTTTTTTTCTACTCTCTTCTCCACTAGAATTTAAGTCATGAACTGAGTGAGTTTCTCGAATCATGAGCAGCATACATTGAATACACGTTATAAAAAGAAAAACTGATCAAAATGGAACTGCGTTTCGTAAAATGATGTAGCGATATACCAGCTGCCATGGCTCAGCGGTTGGTAGCGTCGCAGATTCTGGGCCGGGAGATCGTGGTTCGGTTCCTATCAGAGCCATTCTGTGGGGACGGGAATGGGAGGTGGGGGTGGGGGTAGGGATCGGAACCGACTGGCACCTGCCCGCAATTTCGTTTACAGTGGGTTCAAATGGAGACTGGAATTACACAGTCGAGTGTCATTCACTTAATGGATCCGTCTGTGAGAGTGTTGCCCGAATTACCTGACCAACACTGCAAGTGTCTGTATCTCTCGGGCTTGGTTGACGCCGAGATGCACTATGAAAGGAAGCGTAGAGTTCAGCCCTGTCATGTAGACTCTGACCGGAATGGATTAAGCAGTGTCATCTTCATCATCATCCTCATCGTCATTGTTCTCCACTGAAAAGAAAAGCCACAAATTCTGTTTTCCTTCATGCCCTGTTCTCGTGGAAACTTTTGGTTCGAAATCCTCTTCTCGTCATTGCCCTAGGTGAATTCGTGTTGAGATCTTCGGTGTCGGCAACTTCATGGGGACTGTCGTAGAAAAGACGTCGTGGCGCCTCCGGAGGGGAGTGCTCGCACACGCTGGCTCCGCGACTAAGCTACATTTTTGTCAGTACGCGGCATAAAAAGAGCTGTCCTGCGTATTTTTGAACACGACAGGCACTACTGAACACCACAGAAGTGATTCGGCATTACTGCAGTGTCTCCTCTGGTGGGTTGTCTCATGACGACTTGATATGGACAGCTCCCTGTGGATTGCCGAGGCAGGAGCTATGATGGGACAAGCCAGGGTGTGGCTGTCAACGGGTGCCGGAATGAGCAGTGTGGCAGTAATGATTCGCAAGTATTGTGGAAGACGAGAACACACACACACACACACACACACACACACACACACACACACACACACACACTCTCACTCACTCACTCACTCTCTCTCTCTCTCTCTCTCACACACACACACACACACACACACACACACACACACACACACACACACGCTCATGCACTCACGCACGCACACACATCTGTAGAATGCTAACATTGGTAGCTATGCAAAAACAGTCGAAGACAGGCAAAACAAAGGCACAAAAATGGGTGGATGGCACTATGGTGACGCCCTCCTCTCCTCTATGCCCCCCCCCCCCCCCCCCCTCCCCCCGGCTCCCCCTGCAACACACTCTCAGTTTCACTCAAACAAATCTGTTGTTACTGCAGTGTTTAGCAATATAATACAATGCAATGCAGAATGACCCAACCCGACACAGTGCATGCAATGCAATGCAATGCAACATATTGCAGTGCAGTATAGTACAATGCAATGCAGAATGACCCAACCCGACACAGTACATGCAATGCAATGCAATGCAACATAATGCAGTGCAATATAATACAATGCAATGCAGAATGACCCAACCCGACACAGTACATGCAATGCAATGCAACATAATGCCGTGCAATATAATACAATGCAATGCAGAATAACCCAACCCAACACAGTGCATGCAATGCAATGCAACGCAACATAATGCAGTGCGATATGATACAGTGCAATGCAGAATAACCCAACCCAACACAGTATATGCAATGCAATGCAATGCAATGCAACATTATGCAGTGCAATATAATACAATGCAATGCAAAATAACTCAACCCAACACAGTGCATGCAATGCAACACAACCTATTGCAGTGCAATACAGTACTGTGCAATGCAGAATAACCCAACCCGACACAGTACACACAATGCAATGCAACGCAACATAATGCAGTGCAATATAATACTGTGCAATGCAGAATAACCCAACCTCAACACAGTGCATGCAATGCAATGCAACATAATGCAGTGCAATATGATTCAATGCAATGCAGAATAACCCAACCCGACACAGTACATGCAATGCAGCGCAACCCAACATTATTATGCAGTGCAATATAATATAATGCAATACATAATAACTCAACCTGATACAGTGCATGCAATGCAATGCAACACAGCCTATTGCAGTGCAATATAATACTGTGCAATGCAGAATGACCCAACCCCAACACAGTGCATGCAGCGCAATGCAACGCAACATAATACAGTGCAATATGATACAATGCAATGCAGAATAACTTAACCCGACACAGTACATGCAATGCAATGCAACGCAACATTATGCAGTGCAATATAATATAATGCAATGCAGAATAACCCAACCGACACAGTGCATGCAATCAATGCAACGCAACCTAATGTAGTGCAGTATAATACTGTGCAATGCAGAATAACCCAGCCCCAACACAGTGCATGCAATGCAATGCAACATAATGCAGTGCAATATTATACAATGCAATGCAGAATAACCCAACCCCAACACAGTTCATTCAATGTAATGCAATGCAATGCAATGCAAGATAATGCAGTGCAATATAATACAATGCAATGCGGAAGAACCCAACCCCCAACACTTCATGCAACGCAACGCAACATAATGGAGTGCAATGTAATACAGTGCAATGCAGAATAACCCAACCCTAACACTGCATGCAAAGCAATGCAAGACAATGCAATGGAACACAATGCAGTGCAATATAATACAATGCAATGCAGAATAACCCAACCCCAACACAGTGCATGCAATGCAATGCAATGCAATGCAACGCAACATGATGCAGTGCAATATAAAACAATGCAGTAAGATATCTTGCAAAAACGCATGCACGCCAGTGCGCACTTACAAGCACACGCACGCACGCACGCACATGCAGGCGCGCATGCGTACACACGCGCGCACAAGCACTCAAGCATGTACGCATACACGCACACACACACGCACATATATACGCCCGCGAGCGCAAGCATGTCCATTGGCCTCAGTTGTAACTCTGTGTGTGTATGTATGTATGTATGTGTGTGTGTGTGTGTGTGTGTGTGCGCGCGCGCGCGCGCGCGCGCGTAGGTATGCTTTTTTTGGAGGGGGGGGGAGGGTGATGGTGGGGGAGACGGGGTCACGAGGGTGCCTCTATGTGTGTGTGTGTGTGTGTGTGTGTGTGTGTGTGTGTGTGTGTGTGTGTGTGGTAGGTGGGTCCTCTAGGGGAAGGACTTGGAATAATTTCTTTATGAGAATTATCTTACATTTCACCTACACCCCCTCTCTTACTAGTGGTGGAAGGAGCAACTTTCCAGTACTAGTCATCAAAGAAATTTTTATTTGTTCCAGTATTGGTATAAATACGGAAGAATGGCTCTGAGATAATTTTCCTTAGGCCTGTACTATTAATTAAAGTACTTATAGCTCCGAGATACAGAATTGAAGAGAGAAGTTCAAACATTCAACATTCGATTGAACAACAGGGAACTGACACAAGTTAAGTGCACTTTCACACATCAACTTTTATTACTTACACATAGATAAGAAATGGCGTGACACTTCCATAGGCTGTGTTTTCAGTTCTCATTGGACTACCACAATGAGGGGTCCTTCCTCACTCCTACTTTACTCGCTGGCACTCTGTGCAGCAAGCTTAAGTTGGCATACAGGGGTTCTGTCTAAGTTACACTGAATGTATATGGTTATGATACATCCACCCCGCTTGCGAATACCCAGTATTGTAGCCAGGGAGGTACTCATAGACAGGTTCTCACTGTTTCATCATAAAGTGAGGGTAAGGGTCTGATGGGTTTGAGTCCAGGTGGTAAGCAAACTTAGCTTTGCTTCGGAGAAGACAGTTGTTCTCTCCTGTGGCTGGTGACTGCCCCACTGGTGTAGATTTGTTGTCTGTGTGTCGCCCTGGTTTCTGGCGAAGTCCCAGCTCCTGGTTCACTGTGGTGTGCAGCGTGACCAGGATCCCAGTTCTGCGATAAAGAGAACTTGATCTGTAGATGAGAATCTGGTGGCTGGTCTGTCGAGTGCACACATTTACCCTTTTCCTCTGTCTTTCAGAGAAGGGTTGTGAGACTCAGCCAGCAAAAAGTTTCTCTATGGTAGAGTTTTCTGCTATAACTATTAACCTCCACTTTTGTTTAAAGGCTAAGTTAAGCTTACAAAAGGGTAGGAGACAGTAATACAATGTTACAGTTTTAGTTAAAACAACTCTTCCATGTTTCATATGATTAAAATCACACTGACTTGGGCTATGCTTAGTCCAAGTACACATGTGGTGTAGACTTAAAGTCATACACTACAAATCATTCCAATAATCACCAGTATTTATAAATCAGAGTAGCAGTTTTTACCTAGCACAGGCATACTGTTTTCCTGATCAAAATTAATCATTGAATTATTATCTAAACAGACAGAGTTGCATACTGACAAAAGTCAGGGTGAACACAAAGAGCAGTGGTCAGATTGTTAACAAAGAATCAAAACCACTGGGAGAGAGCTTTTGCCATATGATGGCAAGCAAACTACTACACAAATAATCATTCATCAGTTTTGATAAATGTTGCTAAGCATTTGTACAAAGTTACAATGCTAACACACACAGCATATTAAATCAATACATAGATTCAAAAATGTAAAACAGAGTTCCAACTCACTTTTCCTGGGAATGAACAGGGAATGACTTGAGATCAAGAGTTACCAAGAGTTTCCTAGGCCTTCTCTGTCCCTTTGTCTTCCTCTGCTCTTGTCTACAGGCAGTCCTGAGGGGTCAGTGAAGTTGCACCTGTGTGTGCTACTATATGAATCTCTTGCTTTGCCGAATCAAATTTCGACAAACTGTCATTTACCGATCAGGGGTGAGAGGGGGAGGGATTTAGTCTTGTAACCATCATCTCGGAAATTGTTTGAACCTAATCGGCACGGGATAATTTATGCATCCGTATAGCTGGCCGTTGAGCCCCAGTTAATTTATGCGATCCGCATAGGTGTCTGCGAGGACGGGGGGACCGTAGGTATGAAAGGGGGGGGGGGGGGGGGGGGGGGGGGGGTGGTGTGTGTCGGTGGAGAACGCGGCAACATGCCTTTGTGTCGCGGGGTAGAGGGGGGGGGGGGGGGGGGGAGACGGGCTATTGTTAGAACGCACGCCCCACGCTGCGTGCTGTTAGTGTCGCACCGCATGGGGAGGGAGGGGGTGAGAGAGGGGAAGGGAGGTAGGCTGATAAGAACGAAAGGCGGCACGCATTTACCGTGACGCAATTTTTTCCTGTGTCACTGATCGTGTCAGTCGGGCCTTTCCACTGTCCCAAGCAAGAAAGAGGGGGGGGGGGGGGGGGGGGGGGGGGTGAGAGGGGGAGAGTGGGCATAGATTTGAAATCTATTTTTTGGTTTGGTGTGTTAGTGGGACTGATGGGATGGGTGTTGTCAAGCGTCACGTCACAAAAAATACTGAAATCTCATACTAATGTACCGATAGGACTGCGAAGTAAATATTTTGATACATTAGCCAAAAATGATTAATTTGAAGTTAAAGTCTTAAAATCATCAATTGTAGGATTATTTGGCAACTGAAAATTGGGTAGGTACTGCCGCATAGTGGGACAATTAAATAGTACGTGAAACGTCAAAAGTTTTTCCCCACATATGCATTTTGCAGTATCAACATATTTACATTTTAATGAATTATATTTAAGTCTAAAACACAAACTGGAAATTTCCCTTGGAAAAAACATTTAACAAAGACATGCTGTAAGGGTGTGCCGATTTACATTATAACCCACACGAGCTTTGGTGTCTTTTTCTAAAAGGTTATAGCATTCCTTTACAGACAAAGGAATATGAACTTTTTCACAACGAATTCTTTGTTCTGCACCTCCTCTAGCTACTCTGTCTGCCCATTGTGTGTGTGTGTGTGTGTGTGTGTGTGGTTCTTCAGTTTAACATCTTTTCACCAGCAGCAATGACCGTTATTCTTCATTTACAGTCCTGTGGTTCAGAGTCGAGGCGTAGTGTGTGTGTGTGTGTGTGTGTGTGTGTGTGTGAACATATCCCCTGTTAATATCATTCTGTGATACTGGCATCACGCTTACAAACTCTTGAGTGTTGCGCATGAGCCGTA
>JADBJO010001337.1:152500-157500 GCA_016801955.1 Conus betulinus | reverse complement strand
GCGCTGAGACAAGAAGCCATTACGCACGTGATCTCCTGGTTGGGGATTTTATGGACTCTTACCGGAACCTGACGCGAAAGATCCTGGCAGGGCTGAACTGGGTCTCGCAGCACTGTTCAGGGCGCGTGTCGTACGTGCTGAAAGCGGACCTGGACACGTTTGTCAACGTGGATCTCCTCTTGGATATCCTGACGCAGCTTCAAGGAAACCAGTCCATGGCCCACACCATGCTTGGCGAGCTGCTGTGTACTGAGCCGACCAATAGGGACCCAGAGTCTCGAGTCTTCGTGGAGTCTTCAGAGTACCCGTTTGCGGTCTACCCGCCTTACGTTCGGGGAGGGAGCTACGTGCTGAGCGGGGATCTGGTGGCCCCTGTGGTCAACACGTCCCGCCACCTGCCTCTCCTGCCCGTGGAGGACGCCTTCATCAACGGCGTGGTGGCGCGTGCGCTGCACGTGCGGCACATCAACCTGCCGGGCGTGATGAAGAGCCAGGCCTGTCCCCTGTCCCCGTGTCTGTTTTTGGGCACGGAGCAGGTGAGTGCCACCAACGTGGAGCCCCAACTGATGGAGGCCATCTGGTGGCAGCTGGAGCAGGGGGCTCACCTGTGTCACCACGAGACTTCCTGGTGGAGCAGAGCCTGCATCTGGATCGGCAGATACTGGGCTGAGGCAAGAAAGGGGAACGCTTGTGCTTCTCTGTCATTGTTCATTCCAGTTAAAAAGAAAAAAAAAAAAAAAGAAAAAGAAAGAAAACTGATTGAAAAAAAGTTAGCAGTCATGAATATAAAATTTCCTCCCTACAATTTTTTTTTCTAAGAAAATTTCTTTGTCATTTTTTCTTTTTTTTTTTTTTTCTTCTTCTTCTTTTCTTTTCTTTTTTGTCTTTTGAAAAATGAGAGAAGAAAAATTTCAGCGTTAGTTTCAGATCAAGAATATAGAAAATCCTGTTTCTATGTTTGCTTGTGACATCACACACACACACACACACACACACACACACACACACACACACACACACACACACACACACGCACGCACTCACACACACACACACACACACACACACACACACACTCACACACACACACACACACACTCACTCACGCATGCACGCACCCCCCCCCCCCCCCCCCCCCCCCCCCACACACACACACACACACACAATGACGATTGTAAAAGAGAAATTGGTAACTGAATGAGAGGAAGAAAGGAGACAGCAGGGCTTGCGATGTCTTGACTGGCTTCGCTTTCCACATGGGAATCATTCGCACCGCAAGTGACCACTTCTTAAATTGAGGACGAGGAGGATTAACATGTCTTGGATGTTCATTATAAGTAAATGAATAGTCAGATATGTTGGTCATCTAGATATAACATGAAAAAATCAAAGTAGCTTGATATCGATGTACAGTTAAGAAAATCAAAATGATTTATGTTGAAAGTATTGATCTGCAGTTGAAATCCATTGTCTATTTTGTTGGCTTATCTCGCTGTTCAATGGGATTAATTTGATGCCAAATTTGTTATTAGATTAATTTAAAGTCAGATTTGTCATCTCTGTCTGCCTGTCTGCCTGTCTTTCTGTCTATCCGTATGTCTGTTTATGTATCTATATCTGTCTGCTTGTCTGTGCGTATGTCTATCTAGATATCGTTAAAAGTATAAATATATAGAATTATATACATCTCTCTCTCTCTCTCTCTCTCTCTCACACACACACACACACACACACACACACACACACACACACACACACACACACACACACACATATATATATATATATATATATATATATATATATATATATATATATATCAAACGATCCTGAGGAGAGCCAGTGCTCGAAACAGATCTGTTGATTTTAAAACTTCCTTTTACCATCCTATTTTTAACAGATGTTGCTCCCCAAGGGGTTGACCACTTTAAGAATTTTATTAGGCATTTTAGCAGTATTCTTTATATATATATATATATATATATATATATATACACGCATCTATACATGTGTATAGATGTGTATATATACATGTGTATATATATATACACGCATCTATACATGTGTATATATATATATATATATATATATATATATATAGAGAGAGAGAGAGAGAGAGAGAGAGAGAGAGAGAGAGAGATCTTCACACAAGGACAACTTAAATGCAAATCAAACGATCAAAAGGGTTCTTCCGGAAAGGTTTTTTTTTTTTTTAATTTTTTTTTTAATTATTGAATTTGTCCCTGTAGGAAAACGTCACCATCACAGGCTATTTAAATCTGTCCTTTATCGTCATGTATGTGTTGTTTTCGTTTTGTCGTCGTGGCTCGATGCATGTCTACCAGAGATTTTTGACTGAAATTTCTCTCTTTATCTGCACAGATCATAAAACCACAAAGTGTTCCATGGAATATTCGACCCAATCAGAGTAGCCATCTAACTGCTCCGCAACCAACGAATTTCTAACAGAAAGGCCGCGCGCTCGCGCACACGCAAGCGCGCGCGTGTGTGTGTGCGTGCGTGCGCGCGCGTGCGAGCGCGTGCGTGCGTGCGTGAGCGCGCGCGCGCGTGTGTGTGCTTGTGCGTGCGCACGCATGCACGAGCTGGCACGAGTGTGCTTATAAGATCAGCGTTTTTGTGATGCCCAACACCACTGCTTAATTTTATTTATCAACTGAGTTATCCTGCAAGATTGTGATTGAAATGTCTGAGGTTATTTGTGTCGTCATCTTCCATTTATTGGCTTGAACTGTCTCTTTCTTTGTCTCCATCTGTGCGTATGCATGTGTAATATGAATAGGTTTGAGCGTCTTCTTCCCCCCCCCCCCCCCCCCCCCTCCCCCCCCCCATCCCCCGGTCTCTTCCTCCCCCTTCTTTCGTTCTCGCACGCATGGTCAACGTTCACGCGCTACAACTGCAGGAAGACAGCGAGTACGTGTGTGTGTGTGTGTGTGTGTGTGTGTGTGTGTGTGTGTGTGTGTGTGTGTGTGAGAGTGAGAGAGAGAGAGAGAGAGAGAGAGAGAGAGAGAGAGAGAGAGAGAGGCTTTGTGTTGACTATATCATCTGTTATGGCCCATCACTGGCACGACTTCCGCACCAACCATCCCGGCTGTCCCTTGCATAGCCACACCCAGCCCTGTGTGTCCTGTCGCAGGCTCATCAACTCAGTCCACATGGAGCAATCTCCCCCCCCCCCCCCCTCCCCCGCGTATGCAGGCTGATACTCCTGCGGATACTCCCTGTATAGACAGGCAAGGATTAATCCCATCTACCCAACAAAGGGAGTGGAGTTTTTTGTGCGTATGACCGTTTTCTATCCCGCCATTAAGACATCCGTACTCCAACTTCGGGAAAGGTGCATGCTGTGTGTGACGTGTCATCCATAGCAACGGCCAAACTGGCCTTCTCTTCCGAAAGTTGGTGATGGGATTTTTACGTGTGTGCAAGATGTTATGTATGTGTGTACACACACGGAACCATAGTCTCATTCGAAGGACTGTACAGGAACTGGAGTCAGAACCAATGTTCACTCCGAGGGAAAAATCCCTGTGTACTGAAACGGTCCGGCGGAGATTCGAACCCGCAACACCAGGATCACCAAGATTACGAGTACGGTGCTTTACCGCTGAGCTATTCCGGCCCCCAAGGAGCAATCAATATCCAGGTCGTCATGTGGCAACCTGCCAGAGGACACTGCATTGCTGCCGGGCCATGACAGTGGCGTTCAGCTGTGCCCGTTTGGATTGAATATACACGGGACAGCACAAACTTAGCCCCTCCTCTCCACCTTCACCACCTCTTAATATTAATATTAATATTAATATAGTCTGGTAGCCAGCATGAATGTACGTGTGTGGGTCCCTTACGCTCACAGCTGACCGTAAGCTAACAGCAATGCGCGCCCTTCAGCGCAAAATTCCTACGCACTGAAGATGCTTTTTATCAGCATGCGGTCTCTCTCTCTCTCTCTCTCTCTCTCTCTCTCTCTCTCTCTCTCTCATGGTGACCAGGCTAACCCAGTTCTCACTGAACGCGCGTCAAGCAGGCGATACTTTGGTAAGTATTAATTGATCAGAAAGGGGAGGGTGCATTATTGTATTTCATTACAGAAATCGCATTTTCTTTTGAAATGCACATTCTTTGCGGCTGGGTTCCTTCTCAGTGCACTAATTACAATACACACATCGGTGATTAATCGACAAAAGTGCCGGAAATAAAACGCGCGAAATACTCAATTCGGGACTGCTGTTAGGATACGGTGCTGCTGTTAGCGTAAAGGGCCCCCATGCGTCCCTTACTATGTCCATACGATAGTCCTTAACGAGCTTGCCGATAGTGACCATGTTGACATGATGTCATCACGGGTAGTGACGTGGAAAAGAGATCGAAATTGAGGTCACCACGGGAGCAGGCCATGAAAAGGCAGCAGCATTTCAGGCTTTTTTTTTTTCTTCCCAATGATGGTCAAACACGATGGATGAGGATAGTGAAGATGATGCTATGGAGTCCTACGTAGTTTGTCAGTTGAGTACAATATATATATATATATATATATATATATATATATATATATATATATATATATATATATCATTCAAACGGAGTGTATTGAGTTTAATGTTTTGGTTTGTAAGCAGTTTTCAGATCACCACCAGGTCAGTATCCTGATTTTTTACAAAAACGTCGACTGATCTGGCGATAAAGTGTATGAATGTTCTATTCCGTATTGACAATTCCATTTTTTTATGCATTGTCATTTTGTACGGGTTTTCCTGTATGAATTTGATTACATACATCAAGTGGTGCGTGTATGTTTAAAACAAATATACCTGAAATCATCAATTTTGATAATTTTTTTTTTACTTTGTGACGATTAGCGTATGTGTGGGCCTATCCCAGTATTGAACCCCGAAGGCTTTTGAGACGTCTTCCAGAACCGTGTAATACAATCCAATATTTTTTACCAGATGTGATTTGAAATGTTACTTTTGTTGGATTCG
>JADBJO010001337.1:142500-147500 GCA_016801955.1 Conus betulinus | reverse complement strand
CCACTAAAACACCAAACAAATAAATAGATTTTCAAATCTATGCCCACTCTCCCCTCCCAACCCCCTCCTTTCCCCCCCCCTTGCTTAGGATGGTGCGAAAGGCCTGACTGACACGATCTATGACACAGGAAAAACTTGCGTCACGGTAAATGCGTGCCGCCTTTCGTTCTTATCGGCCTATCTCCCTTCCCCCCTCTCAACCCGGCACGTGCGTTGGGTAAACAATAGCCCGTCTCACCCCCCACCCCCCCCCCCCCCCCCTCTCTACCCCGCGACACAAAGGCATGTGCCGCGCTCTCCCACCACCACCACCTCCCCCCCCCCCCCCTTCATACCTACGGTCCCCATCCTCGCAGGCACCTGCACGTGCTCGCGAACACCTATGCGGACGCATAAATTAACTGGGGCTCAACGGCCAGCTATACGGATGCATAAATTATCCCGTGCCGATTAGGATCAAACAATTTCCGAGGCGATTGGTGACTAGACTAAATCCCTCCCCCTCTCACCCCTGATGGGTGAATGACAGTTTGTCAAATTGGATTCGGCAAGCAAGAGGTTCATATAGCAGACACACACAGGCGCAATTTCACTGACCCCTCAGGACTGCCTGTAGACAAGAGCAGAGGAAGACAAAGGGACAGAGGCCTAGGAAACTCTTGGTAACTCCTTGATCTCAAGTCATTCCCTGTTCATTCCCAGGAAAAAACTGGGATCCTGGTCACGCTACACATTGCGACTGAACCAGAAGCTGGGACTTTGCCAGAAACCAGGGCGACACCAGACAACAAATCTACACCAGTGGGGCAGTCACCAGCCACAGGAGAGAACAACTGTCTTCTCCGAAGCAAAGCTAAGTTTGCTTACCACCTGGACTCAAACCCATCAGACCCTTACCCACTTTACTTTATGATGAGAACATGAGTGAGAACCTGTCTACAATATGGTATTAGCAAGCAGGGTGGATGTATAATAATACCATATACATTCAGTGTAACTTAGACAGAACCCCTGTATGCCAACTTAAGCTTGCTGCACAGAGTGCAAGCGAGTAAAGTAGGAGTGAGGAAGGACCCCTCATTGTGGTAGTCCAATGAGAACTGAAACACAGCCTATGGAAGTGTCACGCCATTTCTTATCTATGTATAAGTAATAAAAGTTGATGTGTGAAAGTGCACTTAACTTGTGTCAGTTCCCTGTTGTTCAATCGAATGTTGAATGTTTGAACTTCTCTCTTCAATTCTGTATCTCGAGCTATAAGTACTTTTAATTAATAGTACAGGCCTAAGGAAAATTATCTCAGAGCCATTCTTCCGTATTTACTCAATACCCGGAACAAATAAAAAATTTTCTTTGATGACTAGTACCGGAAAGTTGCTCCTTCCACCACTAGTAAGAGAGGGGGTGTAGGTGAAATGTAAGATAATTCTCATAAAGAAATTATTCCCAGTCCTTCCCCTAGAGGACCCACCTACCACTCGTATCCATCTCGTCACATCGAAGTGGGGGCTCGTCCGGGATTGTAAAATACACTTTGGATTGTAAAATACAATTCACTCAAAATTTTATTTCCTTTGGCTAGTCCAAAAAATTTGAACAAAGAGCAGAATTCAGAGCAAATAGGCTGATTGAGTTGAGTCCAGGAGGGAAATCTTTTATGTTTGTTGTGTGAATGGTTATCTTACATAGCAAATAATAAGAGTGCGTGTGGTTGATGTTATAATCAATTCACTTTGATATTTACATTGTGTGATTATTTGCATTGTGTACTTTGTGGATATTTGATTGCTAAGAATTGTATAACAGTTCATTATCATGGCTGAAGCAGTGAAACTTAGATGGGGAGATCAAGGAGTGGGGAGATCCCCTAGGCCTCTCTGGTCAAGATTTAGTCTCATTTGTGATTACACAATTTGAAAAGGAATCTGAGAACACAGGAGGAAATTAAAACAACTGGAATTAGAAGCTGAAGAGCGAAAAGAAGTTCGTGAAGCTGAAGAGCGAAAAGAAGTCCGTGAAGCTGCCGAGCGCGATAAGGCCAGAGAACATGAACTTGAGCTCAGAAAGATTGAGAAATCAGCGGAGAATGGTAGCTCCTCAGACACAGCCAGTCAAAATTCACTGCCTCCCATCCAAATTCCGGCAATGTCATTTTCTTTGGACCCTTTTAATGAGAACACGGAAAGTATTGACACATACTTAGACCGGTTCGAAAGATTGGCAAATGAATTCGGCCTAGACCCAGAAAAGCGTAACATCAAACTAGCACAAGGTCTTAGAGGTGTTGCTTATGATGTTATATACCAAGTTACCACCAAACAAAGTAACTGATTATGATGCTCTCAAACAAGCCCTACTCACCCGTTATGAGCTGACAGCTGAAGCCTACCGAAAGAAATTTCGAACTCGCGGCGTAGCAGGGGAGAAACCTATGGCCAGTTAGCAGATAGGTTAACGACTTATCTCCAAAATGGTTGACACTGTCAAACCAAGCACAGACTTTTGAGGGTCTGACTGAGCTCATCCTCTGCGAGCAGCTGCGTGACACAATGTCCACTGACCTGCAAACGTTCACGGCAGAACAAGGTGCTGCTTCACTAGCTGACCTGATCAAGCTAGCTGACAGGTACACCGCCGCCCATGATGAAGCCAATGCACACAAAAAGATGCGTGACAGGCAAAACCGGGATTCGAACCCCCCACCGTCACAGCAATCTCAGAACCAAAACCCACCACCAAGTGGGAAACCACCACAAAGTGAGAAACCACAAACTGGTAAACCACACAGTGGTAACTCAGTCCCTGTGAGTCAAAACAGTGCACAGAAGCGTTACTGCACGCACTGTAAAATGACTTCTCACAACACTGCAGAGTGCAGAAAATTCTTTGGACCAAGACTCCAAACAATTGCTGCGTACCAGGTAGTGTCTACACCCAAAAGCGGTGACACACCAGCTATGGTACATAACATTACTGCACCACCCATCAGTGAGCAGGTGTTTGTCAATGACAAACCTGCCACATGTTTGTATGACACAGGATTGTCATACGATGCAGTTGTAAGAGCTTCCCTTGTGGAGCCAGCTGCTATCACCGAGGAGACAGTGCCTTTACAAGGGGCCGACCTGACTCTGCCACCTGCTACCTTACCTGTTGCCACAATTATGGTTGACAGTAGGTATGTCAAGGGACAGATCAAGGCAGCCGTCATGGACAATCCGATCCATGATCTCCTACTTGGAGGCCATTATGTCACACTCGGGAACCCGTCTGAACCTGTCATTGTATCAACCCTGCAGGTGAAGACCCCAAAGCACTTCAAACTCCTAAAAAGGAGATGAAAGCAGCTCAGCGAGCTGACCCAACATTAGCTGCATGCTTCCAGAGGCAGCGCCACACCCGTCACCCCCACTCGCAAGGGTGAATTCTTTAGGCGGAACGGTCTTCTGTATCGTAGGCTGAATAAAGATCATTCACAACTTGTGGTCCCGGCGCCACACCGGACCCGAGTGATGGAAGTGGGACATACACTCTGTTCGCCAGGACATATCAATGTAGGGCAGACAGTGCCAATGGGTGATGAAGCAGTACTATTGGCCAGGATGGCAGAGGACATAAAGAAATATGTCGATCCTGCCCCCTTTGCCAACACTGGTCATCCAGCCAAGAGGACGATTCATCCCCAGGCCAGCCTGACAATCCAGACACAAGCCAACCGGAACCCAGTAATGTATTCCGAAGCTCCATCGGTGTCTTAGTGACTCCAGAGCTAGTGCCAAAAGCATAATGGACCATGATCGGAATGGATTGTCAAGCAGGAGCTTCTCTCTCGAGAGAGAATCTTTTTTCGGGGGGCCTATGTGACGTGACGCTTGACAACACCATCCGATCAGTCCCACTAAAACACCAAACCAAAAAAAAGATTTTCAAATCTATGCCCACTCTCCCCTCTCAACCCCCCCCTTTCCCCCCTTTCTTGCTTAGGATGGTGCGAAAGGCCCGACTGACACGATCTTTGACACAGGAAAAAAATTGCGTCACGGTAAATGCGTGCCGCCTTTCGTTCTTATCGGCCTACCTCCCTTCCCCCCTCTCAACCCTTCCTCCCCATGCTGTGCGATACTACGCAGCGTGGGATGTGCGTTCTAACAATAGCCTCTCTCACCCCCCACCCCCCCCCCTCTCTACCCCACCACACACAAAGGCATGTGCCGCGCTCTCCACCACCACCACCTCCCCCCCCCCCCCCCCCTTTCATACCTACGGTCCCCATCCTCGCAGGCACCTGCACGTGCTCGCGAACACCTATGCGGACGCATAAATTAACTGGGGCTCAACGGCCAGGCCAGCTATACGGATGCATAAATTATCCCATGCCAATTAGGATCAAACAATTTCCGAGGCGATTGGTGACTAGACTAAATCCCTCCCCCTCTCACCCCTGATGGGTGAATGACAGTTTGTCGAAATTTGATTTCGGCAAGCAAGAGGTTTCATATAGCAGACACACACAGGCGCAATTTCACTGACCCCTCAGGACTGCCTGTAGACAAGAGCAGAGGAAGACAAAGGGACAGAGGCCTAGGAAACTCTTGGTAACTCCTTGATCTCAAGTCATTCCCTGTTCATTCCCAGGAAAAAAACTGGGATCCTGGTCACGCTACACATTGCGACTGAACCAGAAGCTGGGACTTCGCCGCCGGAAACCGGGGGCGACACCAGACAACAAATCTACACCAGTGGGGCAGTCACCAGCCACAGGAGAGAACAACTGTCTTCTCCGAAGCAAAGCTAAGTTTGCTTACCACCTGGACTCAAACCCATCAGACCCTTACCCTCACTTTATGATGAAACAGTGAGAACCTGTCTATGGTATTAGCAAGCAGGGTGGATGGATGTAATATATAATATATACATATACATTCAGTGTAACTTAGACAGAACCCCTGTATGCCAACTTAAGCTTGCTGCACAGAGTGCAAGCGAGTAAAGTAGGAGTG
>JADBJO010001337.1:130000-137500 GCA_016801955.1 Conus betulinus | reverse complement strand
ATATGATTAGTCTAGTAATTTGTTGTTATATTATGGATCATACTCATTTATATATAAATGCTGAAAGACTTGTTCCAGAGACGGTAACTAAACCAGCTAGGTATTAGAAATCAAAGCTTCATAAGCAAGCCATCTGGCATGAAAAATCCAAGTGGTTCATGGTTAAGTATGAGTTATATTTTTCAATTCTGTATCTATACGTCAACATTTTCAAGAAAACTGCTACATGTGGAAGACTGCCTTCTATAAACTTACACTTATATAGGTAATGTTTTGCTAGAAGAATAATGAAGTAAAAAAAAAAATGTAATCAATTGCGATTGTTATGTCAAAACCTAAAAGTATGAGAGACTCTGTTAGGCGTATATTGTGTGCGTGAGTGCATTTCTCTTTTACTAAATCAATTAACCTACTCCAAAAACATTTGACATGAGTGCATTTCCAAAACAAATGGTCAATAGAATCTTTAAATAATCCGCAAAAACTGCATTTATCATTATCAGTAACTCCGATTTCTTTCAAAATAACAACGTTTGTACCTAAGCCTGTGAATTATTCTCAGCTGAAACCACTTAAGTTTTACATCTGTAATCTTATGTGCATAAAAAAGCATGAATTCCAGTCATGAACTTGTGAAAGTTTGATGTCCCACTTGTCACAGCACGGAGCTCTCAACTGATTATCAATCAGTATATCATAATAAGTCTTTGAACCTTTATAAGTGGCAAACAATATCTTATAACAGAATGGAGAAGTAATACATTTGTTGTTTTCGATGGTAATGTCAAATCTTTTTATGAATTCAATTATTGCTAACTTATACCCTGTATAAGTTAGAAAATCAATGTTGACATCATATTTTTCCCTAAATTGTCCGTGGGAAAGAAACTGACCATTATCATAAAAAAAAATGTGCGAGATAATAAACACTTTTTTTTTGAAGCATTTTAGAGACAATGTGTCTTTTTCCCAACTTGAATACGTTGTTGAAGCAAACTGGTTCAGCAAGTAGTTCAGCGGAATTTTTTGGCACACACATTTGTAATAAAAAAAATTTGTAAGCTTCAAGGACGTCTGCCCAGAACGGATTATATTTGGTAAATTTTGAGACAATCTCTGGACCATGTTTACTCATCTCATGCCAATGAGGAAAATTACTAAGAAGAATATGTTTTTCATTTGTGGTTTGATCTCTCAGTCCTACGGATCCAGGACAGCTTCAAAGATGTGACGAAAGGTTTTTACATCAGGAAGACCAATACCTCCATTCCGTATGCTTTTATGCACTGTTTTTTTCGACTGATTTTTTCTGTTTTTTTTTTTTTATCCACACAAACTTGTAACATATTTTCTGGCATGTTTGAAAGAAAAAACATCTGGTGGGTTTGGCAGAAAGCCAAGATGAGTCAGCTTTGAAAGGATGATGGATTTCAAAATTGCTATTCTACCTAGGGGCGTAATCTGGCGTTTTACCCATATTTTGAACAAATGATTTACGTCTGCTAGTCTTTCTGTGTAGTTTATTTCTATGCAATCTTTCAAGTCGTTTGTGAATCATATACCAAGTATTCGAAATTTTTGTGGATTCCATACAATTTCTAAGTGGTCCATG
Source organism: Conus betulinus (assembly GCA_016801955.1). Taxonomy (NCBI): domain Eukaryota; kingdom Metazoa; phylum Mollusca; class Gastropoda; order Neogastropoda; family Conidae; genus Conus; species Conus betulinus. Next base: position 135,888 of record JADBJO010001337.1, on the reverse strand, counting down.
TAGTGGTTTTGACTATTTTTTACACTTCCAAGCCAAACTGCTCGTTTTGCTCAAATTCATATGAAGACCTGAGACACCGTCGAATCTTAAAAGAACTTCAATACAAGTTTTAAAGGATTTCTTATCCCCTGCGAGTAAGAACTCGGTGTCATCAGCATATTGAGAAATCTTAAATTCAGTTTCATTCATTCTGATTTCCCGAATATCTCGATTTTCCCTTAACATAATGGCTAATATTTTGACACAGATTACGAACAGATATGGCGAAATTGAGTCTCCTTGTCGACATCCTTTTTTAATATCGAACCAATGTGAAACCTGTCCGTTCACAATAACACAAGACTTGATATTTTTATAGAATGTGCTTATCCACCTACAAATATCTTTTGGGAAACCAAATGCTTTCAGGACTTTCGACATAAATTCCCAATTAATTGAATCAAAGGCTTTTTCAAAGTCTATGTTTAACAACAAACCAGGCAGATCATTTTCATCTAAATAGGATTTAGTGTCAAATATCAATCTTATATTGTCGCCGATGTATCTGTTTCTAATAAATCGGTCTGATCTTCATTTATGATTTTAGGCAACACAGATTTTATTCTGTTGGCAATGCAAGAGGATCCTATCTTATAAACAACATTTAACAGAGAATAGGTCTCCAGTCTTTTATGTACTGCCTGGATTTATCACCTTTTGGTATACAGGTAATGATTCCCTCTCTTTGTACACATGACAGTTCTCCTTTCTTGAAACTTGCATTTAAAGCTCTAACGACAAATACACCAATCTGTTTCCAACCTCTCCATCACCTCGGGTATGAGATATTTAAGGTGTCAAAAACATAAAAAATCTATACGTGCACTCCTCTTCGTCACCTCGGGTATGAGATAGTTAAGGTGTCAAAACACACAAAAATCTATGCGTGCACTTCTCTCCATCGCCTCGGGTATGAGATCCTTAAGGTGTCAAAAATACAAAAATCTATACGTGCACTCCTCTCCATCACCTCGGGTATGAGATATTTAAGGTGTCAAAAACACAAAAATCTATACATACACTACCTCTCCGTCACCTTCTGGTATTAGATATTTAAGATGTCTAAAACACAAAACCTATACGTGCATTCCTCTCCATCACCTCTGGTATGGGATATTTAAGGTGTCAAAAACACAAAAAATCTATACGTGCACTCCTCTTCATCACTTTGGGTATGAGATATTTAAGGTATCAAAAACACAAAAAGCTATACGTGCACTCCTCTCCATCACCTCTAGTAAAAGGTGGCAAAAACACAAAAAATCTATACGTGCATTCCTCTCCATCAGCTCTGGTATGAGATATTTAAGGTGTCAAAAACAAAAAATGTATGTGTCTCATTTCAAAGGCTTGAATTTTAGGATCCCACAAATTGAGTACCATGCGCTGTGTGGATGCAGGCGCTGGAGAGTATTTTTAAACATGTTTCTTGACTAAAGCTTCAGGTATTTCTTGAGTATGGTTATTTAACGTGTGCATGCTATGAAAAAAAAAGTGAATCATAGCCATATGACGGTATGAAGGTCTGGTCAGTTTTTTTTTTTTTTAAAGACAAGTTGGACCAAGAATCGTACATTAAATTACAAAACTTGGCAGTACAGCGTATATTAGGAATATCTCAGATCAGCCGGTGTAAGGTCCTAGCATGCCAGTCTTTGTTCTCCTAAATGAGAATTGAATCTTCTGGAGACGGCATATGACTGCCTTCGAGGCAACCTAAATAAAAACGAATGAAAGGATCTAAAAAGAAAAGAAAAGAAAAGAAAAGTCCGAATCGACAAACACGGCAGTTCTCTCACACTGCGGAATAAACTCACTGCTCGTGACTAATCAAACAGCCAGTGACACCCTCCCCCACACACCACCCTTCCCTCGCCCTCAAGCTGGAAGGACAGCAGCCTTGAACAATAGCCGTAGGATGCAGTCCAAGATAACGAAGAGAAACAATCGAACAAACACATTTGTCACCTCGGATATAGCCGGAATCATACTGTCCTCTTTTCTCACGCCAGTCTGCTTTGCTACGGCGACCCTCCTGGCTCCCGGCCACTCCACCACCATTCAGTCTCACAGACACTATTGATTCTCTGAGATCAGCACAGCCCCCATCTCCCGCTTTTATATCAGCCAGAACAAACACAGCTCTCCAGATAAGGGAAGCAAAATCCTGCGCACTTTCAACCGTGAAAATGATGCTCCCCTCACTACGGGAGCTCTGTAGGTTAAAAAAAAAAAACCTCGTTGATAACAGCAATCATCACGCAGTAACCTCAGCGTCTGTATGGCGCAAATGGTACGCCATACTCAGACTGGCTACTGTCCATTCCGAGTGCCGCTAGTCACTGTGATGTCAACCGTTCTTTGGTCCTGAACGTACTCCTGGAACCCGTCTTGACTGATGCACTTGAAGACCATGTCAGCACAGTCAACACTGGAGGAAGAACCGTCACGAACCTCAGACTTTCAAATATTGATGACCATGCAGGCTGTGAACGAAGAACTCGTTAAGCATGTTGAATGACTGGATGAAACCTCAACAAGATGTGACATAGAGATCAACACTGAGACTATCACGTTGATGGCCAGTCAAACACCACCATCAATACTGATATATCTGTTAACGGCCAGAAGCTAGAATCAGTTCAACAGTTCACTTACCTAGGACCACTATTAGTAGTCCAGGATCAAACTAGAAATCCTAAGGGCAGCAAAGACAACCACAGCACTGTCCAGATGTAAGTATGAAAGAATCAAAGCACGTTCATTAAATAAAAGATCAGGCTCCTGCTTGCACTGGAGTACTCCATCTTCCTGTATGCATGCTAGACATGAGCCCTCACATCTGATCTGGGAAGAAGAATCCAAGCTATGGAAATGAAAAGTCACCGCAAGGCACTTAACATAAGATACACTGATCATACCACACAATGAACAGGTGCATCAAAACCATGCAGCAGCAAAAAGGACTGTATGAAGAGCTAATGACATCAGTCAAGGAAAGAAACGTACGCTGGTATGGCCGTGTTAGAAGATTCAATGACCTTGCTAAAACCATTCTCCAGTGAACTGTTGAAGGAGGGTGACGGAAGGGAAAACAACAAACAAACAAACAAACAACAAAAAAATCAAAAGAACAAACAAACAAAAAAAAAAAAAAAAAACGATGGATTGACAACACTGCAGAGTGGACTGGGAATTATTCACAGAGACCCGGACCTTGGCACACAACTGATAGAACTGGAGGAACCTAGTAATGTCGTACACCAGTGAAGAAGAAGAAGAAGAAGAAAGAAGAAGAAGAAGAAGAAGAAGAAGAAGAAGAAGAGAAACAACAACAACAACAACAACAGCAACAAACAACAACAGAACAACAGTAGCAACAACAACAACAACGACAACAGCAAAAACAACAACAAGGATAAGAACAAGAAGAAACATTCTCTCCCACACGCATGCAGTTGAACAGGTGGCAGTGCCAGCAATAGGCATGACTGGTCAATGAAACCTTTTTTGTTTAATAGTTTCCCAGTGGTTACAGAGTAGCCATTTCAAATTTTCTTTTTCTGTCTGAGGGCTTGAAGATGACAGTTGATGTCTTGAGTCAGGTTAAAGTCTGCCTCTGATAGGGCTGTTCTGATTCAGCCAATGGCGAGGCTGGACCTCACAATTACTCCTTATCTCTGATTGTGACATATCAAAATAAGGCATGAAAACCACGAAGAGAAAATGACAGACGTGGAATGAGTAACATCATTACCTGCAACACCACACACACAACTCTCCCACTCTGTACACATGTCAGCATTTTTGTCAAGAAAATAGGCATTCCCTGGCTCCTCAAATATCTGTGACAGTCATTTTTTGTGGTGAGAAACTGGAGTTCTACCTGTTCCTCAGGTGTCTGTGCTACTCATTCCTTTTGGTGGGAAACTGGAGTTCTACCTGTTGCTCTATCCTTCAAGTGTAAAGCTTCACATAATTCTATGTTTAACAACAAAACGCGTAATGCTTGAGTGTACATATATACCTCAACACGGTTCAATTTTCTGGAACCATCTCAAAATGGATACAGAATGGAAATACTAGAACAGTGCTTTGGGCTTCTTCATTTTGCTAACTGCACGAACTGCAGACGGAAACTATTGCCTTTCCAGTGATGATACTGATGCTGAAATTGTAAATGCCTTCTTGCATCAGGGTAGTTTGTAGAAAATCTCAAGACATGCATGAAATAAATATATTTGTCAACCAGTTACTGGACTTTTGTCATAAGTTTGATTGTTTATATTAAATGGTTTATGACAGAGAAAACTGAAGACAGTTACGCTTATGTTTCATCACCTGGTGCAAGTAAAGCAAATTATTTCATTGCGTCGTCTTGTGAACTATTTTACAAGATTAACATATCAGCCCTAAACATAGAAAATATAGTAGAATCAACTTGCCTACCAGCTGCTCTGCCACTGGTAAGGAAAACACAGTTATACTGAAGAACATAACTGCAGAGAAAAATGTAACGAAAATACAATAGTGGAAAAACTAGTCTGGAAAGAGGATGAAAAGTTGATTTCATCAAAGTTCTAAAGAGCAATAACAAATAGAGTAAAATGCATCAGGCTATGAGTTAAGAAGTAAAACGCATCAGGCTATGAGTTGATAGACAGTGGCGTTGACAGTACTTTACTGATATTTAACCAAAGATTATACGAAGCTGGTAAGTGTATGTCCAGCAAGTTTTATGCTGGTCAGTAAAAGAAACCTGAATGCTTTGACGAGGGATGTATTGTAGTTACCAAAGAAGCAGAATGAAGTCAAATCAGCACTGAAGATTTAGAGGTAAAGAAGACAGACAAATATGTGTGGCATGGCAGAAACAGATACAAAAAGCTACTAGAGGTATAGAAGCAAGCACGTCACAGGCAAAAAGCTATGTCCTGTTAACTCTAAGGTTACTTTCCTAACTCTTCACCTATTTGGAAGGAACTTGAAAATTGGGAATATGAAAAAAAAAAAAAAAAAAAGAGTTGTAAAAAGCGTTGATACTTTTGACTGTGTAAATCACCTTAAAGTTGTCTTCTTGAATAATGAAAATAAGAATAAAGAGCATTACCAAATGGAAGTCGACTTATCAGAACAAATAATCATAATGTAAAGGCTCAATTGTAGTGGAAGTCTCATTTACAATAAAGAAATAAAATTCTAACAAGGCTTTCAGGAATTCATGCTGAAATTCTTTTTAAAAAAATCGTTGCTAAGTATTGGAGCTAAGTGTTATATATGAATATTGAAAAGGAGATTAAAGTCGTGGATAAACAAATATCAGCTGATTTCAGAAAGCCAAGCAGGATTTAGGAAACACCCTTCTACTACTGATAAGATTTTACACTGCATGAAGCTATACAGAAATATGTGTCTGTGAAGAGGCGAAATTTGCAGGTAACCTTCGTGGACTTTAAAAAGGCTTTTGGTTTGTTTTTTCACGAAAGTTGTGGAATACATTAGAAACCAGGGTTTTAAAGGAAAGTTTTATTATTATTGTTATTATTATTATTATTTTGCTTCCTTCTCTGCTATGTATAATTCTTTATTGTCATGTTTAAATGTAAATAATGAGTTGTCTGAGTTTTTGTTTGTTTTGTTTAGTGTCCAGTTGATATTATTAAACAGGGATGCATTCTGAGCCCCCGTGTTATTTTCAATGTTCATTAATCAGACATTCAATACTATGAATGACAGAAGTACACATGGTTTATACATTTTGTCTCGCATAAGAACAGTTTTTTTTTTTTTTTGCTTTTTGCTGATAATGCTCTGCTTTCATTTACGCCCACTGGTCTACAACACAGATT
>JADBJO010001337.1:112500-117500 GCA_016801955.1 Conus betulinus | reverse complement strand
CATGGCATGGGCAGGGCAGGGCAGGGTAGGGCAGGCAGGGCAGGGCAGGGCAGGGCAGGGCAGGCAGGGCAGGGCAGGGTAGAGCATGGGCATGGGCAGGACAGGGTAGGCAGGGTAGCATGGCATGGCAGGCAGGGTAGAGCATGGCATGGCAGGACAGGGTAGAGCATGGGCATGGCAGGGCAGGGTGGGTAGCATGGCATGGCAGGGTAGCAGCAGGGCAGGGCAGGGCAGGGCAGGGTAGGGCATGGCATGGCAGGGCAGGGTAGCAGGCATGGGCAGGGCAGGGCAGGGCAGGGCAGGGCAGGGCAGGCAGGGAGGCATGGCAGGGCATGGCAGGGCAGGGTAGAGCATGGCATGGCAGGCAGGGCAGGGTAGAGCATGGCAGGGGCATGGCAGGGGCAGGGTATGGCATGGCATGGCATGGCAGGGCAGGACAGGGTAGAGCATGGCATGGCAGGACAGGGTAGAGCATGGCATGGCAGGGCAGGGCAGGTAGGGCATGGCATGGCAGGGACAGGGTAGAGCATGGCATGGCAGGGGCAGGGTAGTAGAGCATGGCATGGCAGGGCAGGGCAGGGTAGCATGGCATGGCAGGGCAGGGTAGAGCATGGCATGGCAGGGCAGGGCAGGGTAGAGCATGGGCATGGCATGGCAGGACAGGGTAGAGCATGGCATGGCATGGGCATGGCAGGGTAGAGCATGGCATGGCATGGCAGGGCAGGGTAGAGCATGGCATGGCATGGCAGGACAGGGTAGAGCACATGGCATGGCATGGCAGGGTAGGGTGGCAGGCATGGCATGGCATGGCAAGGCAGGATAGAGCATGGCATGGCATGGCAGGGCAGGGTAGAGCATGGCATGGCATGGCAGGGCAGGGTAGAGCATGGCATGGCATGGCATGGCAAGGCAGGGTAGAGCATGGCATGGCATGGCAAGGGCAGGGTAGGCAGCATGGCATGGCATGGCATGGCAGGGTAGAGCATGGCATGGCATGACATGGGCAGGGTAGAGCATGGCATGGCATGGCAAGGGGCAGGGTAGAGCATGACATGGCATGGCAGGACAGGGTAGAGCATGGCATGGCAGGGCAGGGTAGAGCATGGCATGGCATGGCAAGGCAGTGTAGAGCATGGCATGGCATGGCAGGACAGGGTAGAGCATGGCATGGCATGGCAGGGTAGAGCATGGCATGGCATGGCAAGGCAGGGTAGAGCATGGCATGGCATGGCAGGGCAGGGTAGAGCATGGCATGGCATGGGCAGGACAGGGTAGAGCATGGCATGGGCATGGCAGGGCAGGGCAGGGGCATGGGCATGGCATGGCAGGGCAGGCATGTAGAGCAGGCATGGCATGGCATGGCAGGGCAGGGTAGAGCATGGCATGGCATGGCAGGGCAGGGTAGAGCATGGCATGGCAGGACAGGGTAGAGCATATTAGGGCAGGGCAGGGCAGGGTAGAGCATGGCATGGCATGGCAGGGCAGGGTAGAGCATGGCATGGCAGGGCAGGGCAGGGTAGAGCATGGCATGGCATGGCAGGGCAGGGTAGAGCATGGCATGGCAGGGCAGGGTAGAGCATGGCATGGCAGGCAGGGCCAGGGCAGGTAGAGCATGGCATGGCAGGGTAGGGCATGGCATGGCAGGCAGGGCAGGGTAGAGCATGGCATGGCAGGGCAGGGTAGAGCATGGCATGGCATGGCAGGGCAGGGTAGAGCATGGCATGGCAGGGCAGGGCAGGGTAGAGCATGGCATGGCAGGACAGGGTAGAGCATGGCATGGCATGGCAGGACAGGGTAGAGCATGGCATGGCAGGACAGGGTAGAGCATGGCATGGCATGGCATGGCATGGCATGGCATGGCATGGCATGGCAGGCAGGGTAGAGCATGGCATGGCATGGCAAGGCAGGGGCAGAGCATGGCATGGGGCATGGCAGGACAGGGTAGAGCATGGCATGGCATGGCAGGGCAGGGTAGAGCATGGCATGGCATGGCAGGCAGGGTAGAGCATGGCATGGCATGGCAGGGCAGGGCAGGGTAGAGCATGGCATGGCATGGCAGGACAGGTAGAGCATGGCATGGCATGGCAGGACAGGGTAGAGCATGGCATGGCAGGACAGGGTAGAGCATGGCATGGCATGGCAGGGTAGAGCATGGCATGGCATGGCAGGTAGAGCATGGCATGGCAGGGCATGGCATGGGCAGGGTAGAGCATGGCAGGGCATGGCATGGCATGGCATGGCAGGGCAGGGCAGGGCAGGTAGAGGCATGGCATGGCATGGCATGGTAGAGCATGGCAGGGCAGGGCAGGCAGGGTAGAGCATGGCAGGGCATGGCATGGCATGGCAGGGTAGGGTATGGCATGGCATAGCAGGGTAGAGCAGGGCATGGCAGGGCAGGGTAGGGGCAGGGCATGGCATGGCATGGGGCATGGTATGGCATGGCAGGGATTGAGCAGGGCTAGGCATGGCAGGGTAGAGCAGGGCATGGCAGGGCAGGGCATGGCAGGATAGAGCATGGCAGGGCAGGTAGGGCATGGCAGGGCAGGGTAGGGCAGGGCAGGGCAAGGCAGGGCAGGCAGGGCAGGGCATGGCAGGGCAGGGTAGGTAGGGCAGGGCAGGGCAGGGCAGGGTAGGGTCGGGCAGGGCAGGATAGGGCAGGGTAGGGTCGGGCAGGGCAGGGTAGTGCAGGGCAGGGCAGGGTAGTGCAGAGCAGGGTAGGGGTAGTGCAGGGCAGGGTAGGGTAGGGCAGGGGCAGGGCAGGGCAGGGCAGGGTAGGGTAGTGCAGGGCAGGGTAGGGTAGTGCAGGGCAGGGCAGGGTAGTGCAGGGCAGGGCAGGGTAGTTGCAGGGCAGGGTAGGGTAGGGTAGGGTAGGGCAGGGCAGGGTAGGGCAGGGCAGGGCAGGGCAGGGTAGTGCAGGGCAGGGTAGGGTAGGGTAGTGCAGGGCAGGGTAGGGTAGTGCAGGGCAGGGTAGGGTAGGGCAGGGCAGGGCAGGGTAGGGTAGTGCAGGGCAGGGTAGGGTAGGGCAGGGCAGGGCAGGGTAGTGCAGGGCAGGGCAGGGTAGTGCAGGGCAGGGTAGGGTAGGGCAGGGCAGGGTAGTGCAGGGCAGGGTAGGGCAGGGCAGGGCAGGGTAGTGCAGGGCAGGGTAGGGTAGGGTAGGGCAGGGCAGGGTAGGGTAGGGTAGTGCAGCGCAGGGTAGGGCAGGGTATGGCAGGGCAGGGCAGGGTAGGGCAGGGCAGGGTAGAGCAGGGAAGGGCAGGGTATGGCAGGGCAGGGCAGGGCAGCGCAGGGCGGGGCGGGGCAGGGCAGGCAGGGCAGGACAGGGCGGGGTAGAGCAGGGCAGGGCAGGGCAGGGTATGGCAGGGCAGGGCAGGGCATGAGAGTACGGCAGGGTAGGACAGGGCAAGGCAGGGCAAGGCAGTTCAGGGCAGGGCAGGGTAGGGCAGGGCAAGGCAGTTCAGGGCAGGGCAGGGTAGGGCAAGGCAGTTCAGGGCAGGGCAAGGCAGGGTAGGGCAGGGCAGGGCAGGTGTCAGACGTCGGTTATCCATGCACGCTCATACACACACGAACATGACGTCTTTCCTCCGCACACAACTGCATCCACTCCATACACATAAGGCGCAAACAAAGGTCAATTTTGATTCATCCCCTCCTTAATCTTTTAAAAATCCCATGGGGGTTCTTTACTCTGGCATCAATCAAAGCTTATATATTTTCATAATCTGTAATCCTTTCAGCTGGTGCAACCAATCAAGAACGCTTCTTCTGCGCACAATACTGATTTTGCAGGTTTACTCACTGCAAGTGTCCGCACACACTCTCTGTGGGTCCGGAACTGGCTTCCTCTGTGCGGGGATCCCATACTGCCCATTACATATCACAACTACTGATACTTCTGTATGTGTTAGGCCTCTGCCTTTATCAATGGGCACAGTCCGCCTCTTCTTCATCTAATCATCTGTTCCATTCTCAGAGTGCGCACCAATACAGGTCAACGCCTGTTTATATTCAAATCGCGTGAACAGTGTTAAAAATTTCACTCAAACCCTGGGCCACGTTCAGTCAATACGCTCCCTTGCGTCACACGACTAACCTATAGTGTAACGCACGAATCAATAATCTTTTTTTAAATCTGTACTGTCTCATGTAATCAGCAGGGTAGGGCAGGGCAGGGCAGGGCAGGGCAGGGCAGGGCAGGCAGGGCAGGGCAGGGCAGGCAGGGCAGGGCAGGGCAGGGCAGGGCAGGCAGGGGGCAGGGCAGGGCAGGGCAGGGCAGGGCAGGGCAGGGCAGGGCAGGGCAGGGCAGGGCAGGGTAGGGCAGGGCAGGGCAGGGCAAGGCAGGGCAGGGCAGGGCAGGCAGGGCAGGCAGGGCAGGGTAGGGCAGGGCAGGGCAGGGCAGGGCAGGCAGGGCAGGGCAGGGCAGGGCAGGGCAGGGCAGGGCAGGGCAGGGCAAGGCAGGCAAAGGCAGGGCAGGGCAGGCAGGGCAGGGCAGGGCAGGGTAGGGCAGGGCAGGGCAGGCAGGCAGGGCAGGGCAAGGGCAGGGGGCAGGGCAGGGCAGGGCAGGCAGGCAGGCAGGGCAGGCAGGGCAGGGCAGGGCAGGCAGGGCAAGGCAGGGGCAGGGCAGGCAGGGCAGGCAAGGCAGGGCAGGGCAGGCAGGGCAGGCAGGGCAGGGCAGGCAGGGCAAGGCAAGGCAAGGCAGGGCAGGCAGGGCAGGCAGAGGCAGGGCAGGGCAGGGCAGGGCAGGGCAGGGCAGGGCAGGGCAGGCAGGGCAGGGCAGGGCAGGGCAGGGCAGGGCAGGCAGGGCAGGGCAGGGCAGGGCAGGGCAGGGCAGGGCAGGGCAGGGCAGGGCAGGGCAGGGTAGGGCAGGGGGCAGGGCAGGGCAGGCAGGGGCAGGGTAGGGGCAGGCAGGGCAGGGCAGGGCAAGGCAGGGCAGGGCAGGGCAGGGCAGGGCAGGGCAGGCAGGGCAGGGCAGGGCAGGGTAGGGCAGGCAGAGCAGGCAGGGC
>JADBJO010001337.1:87500-107500 GCA_016801955.1 Conus betulinus | reverse complement strand
GGAAGATTATACGGTCCATCCTGTCCTGCGCGCTTGGCGATCTCAGTTTCAGCGTCCTTTGAGTCCTATCAGTGTAAGGTCTGGGACTGCAGTTAGATTAATGATGGAGGCGCCATACGGATGGTGGGAGGGGGCACTCATTCACACCGACTCAGCGACATCAAAATTATTGTTGACGTTGACGTTATGATGAGATTAACGTCCTATTGGCCTGAGGCCCTCAAGGACAAAGTTTCCCAGACTTAAGTCTGTGCAGAGAAATTATTATAGTCACAAGGGGGCTTTGTGTGTAATATTCTTCCCACGCACTGGATCAGAACACAGCAGCAGTGACTCAGCGGCAGCAGTGAAGGTGTCTCCTCTGGTGGGTTGCCTTACAGCCTCCTGATATTGATTGCTCTCTGTTGACTCCCGCCTCCCAGGCTGTATATGAGCGAATTTGGGTGTGGCTGTGTATTGTAAAACCGGGACGAGCAACGTGGAAGCCATCCCACTCAAAATGTCTGGAAGGCGAGACAACGAATCCAAATTCAAACGAGCAAAACAAGCAGAGAGAGAGAGAGAGAGAGAGGGAGAGAGAGAGAGAGAGAGAGAGAGAGAGAGAGAGAGAGAGAGAGAGGAGAGAGAGAGAGAGGGAGAGAGAGAGAGAGAGAGAGAGAGGAGAGAGACAGAGAGAGAGAGAGAGAGAGAGAGAGAGAGAGAGAGAGAGAGAGAGAAAGTCGATCTACATTGATTTTCAACATAAGCTTGATAGCAGTCATTTAACAAAAAATAAGGAAATACCACTTGATCGATCAAATGAAGAGGAGACAAAGAGGTCATTTTCGTTATATCGATAACGACGTAGTGCCTTACTGTGGAGTTTGTTTTAAAGGATTGATACCGTCTTATGATGACTTTAGTTTCTCTCTCATGTGTTTCAGGGCAGCAGGGCATGGATGACAGTCTCATGATGACTTTAGTTTCTCTCTCATGTGTTTCAGGGCAGCTGGATGGACAGTCTCATGATGACTTTAGTTTCTCTCTCATGTGTTTCAGGGCAGCTGGATGACAGTCTCATGATGACTTCAGTTTCTCTCTCATGTGTTTTCAGGCAGCTGGATGACAGTCTCATGATGACTTCAGTTTTTCTCTCATGTGTTTTCAGGGCAGCTGGATGACAGTCTCATGATGACTTTAGTTTTCTCTCATGTGTTTTTCAGGACAGTTGGATGGCAGTCTCATGATGATGACTTTAGTTTTTCTCTCATGTGTTTCAGGGCAGTGGGATGACAGTCTCATGATGACTTTAGTTTTTCTCTCATGTGTTTCAGGGCAGCTGGATGACAGTCTCATGAAGACTTTAGTTTTTCTCTCATCATGTGTTTCAGGGCAGCTGGATGACAGTCTCATGATGACTTTAGTTTTTCTCTCATGTGTTTCAGGGCAGTTGGATGACAGTCTCATGATGACTTTAGTTTTTCTCTCTCATGTGTTTCAGGGCAGTTGGATGACAGTCTCATGATGACTTTAGTTTTTCTCTCATGTGTTTCAGGGCAGTTGGATGACAGTCTCATGATGACTTTAGTTTTTCTATCATGTGTTTCAGGGCAGCTGGATGACAGTCTCATGATGACTTTAGTTTTTTCTATCATGTGTTTCAGGGCAGCTGGATGAGAGTCTCACTGGCTTGACGCTGGCTTGGACACAGAGCCAGCTAAGCAGACGTCAGTTACAATCATCGTTCCCCACCCCCACCCCTCACCCCAACTATGATAATACAGCTCATGGTAATTGACACGCGCTGGTAGGATCGTGCTTAGGTACACACACACACACACACACACACACACGCGCGCGCGCGCGCGCGCGCGCGCGCGTACAGAGAGAAAGAGAGAGAGAGAGAGAGAGAGACAGACAGACAGACAGACAGACAGAGATATTTTATTTTTCCAGGGTAATGAGATAAACAAATCACACATGCCTTTTTCCACCCAGCCATGGGGAAAAAAAGAAAAAAAAAAAACAAAGAAAGCATACGGAAAACACGCAAGTCAATATAGCAGGAACTCAGAAGAGGGGTGGGGGGTGGGGGGGGCAAATACACTAGTCGACATGCAGACTATGAAAAGGAAAAGAATAATACGAGAGAGAGAGAGAGAGAGAGAGAGAGAGAGAGAGAGAGAGAGAGAGAGAGAGAGAGAGAGAGAGAGAGAGAGAGAGACTCAACACTTACTCAAGGATGAAAATTTCAGGCAGTGTTCACTCCTCCAGTTCGTCGCGCTTTTGCTCTGCTATGTTGTACAACATTAAGTAGGACCATTGCGGTCAAGAGAGAGAGAGAGAGAGAGAGAGAGAGAGAGAGAGAGAGAGAGAGAGAGAGAGAGAGAGAGAGAGAGAGAGATGAATGTACAACAGGTAACCACAGGCCTTCGCCCTAGTGAGGGAGTGTGTGCATGCTTATGATTATTTCAAGTCCATCGACCATTATTTTAGAGGACTCCTCCGTATCTAGTGATTACGATATGCTTGTCTATCTTATCTCGAATGTTCAAATAAATGTACAGATTTCTAGAAGTCATAAATCATTTAAATCTGTAAAACATTTGCACTTTTTTTTTAAGAACTTGGGTGCAGTACACGTACTTCTACTTTCTCCAGTTGTTGCTGTGTAGTCGTGCCAGGTACGGGGTATATGGGCAAGGTTGGAACATGGTTTTTCTGGGGATGTCTCCTTGTTTGTTCTCTGTGCTCTGTGTTGTCATTTAGGGGATGTCTCCTTGTTTGTTCTCTGTGCTCTGTGTTTGTCATTTAGGGGATGTCTCCTTGTTTGTTCTCTGTGCTCTGTGTTGTCATTTAGGGGATGTCTCCTTGTTTGTTCTCTGTGCTCTGTGTTGTCATTTAGGGGATGTCTCCTTGTTTGTTCTCTGTGCTCTGTGTTGTCATTTAGGGGATGTCTCCTTGTTTTCTTCTCTGTGCTGTGTGTTGTCATTTAGGGGATGTCTCCTTGTTCGTTCTGTGTGCTGTGTGTTGTCATTTAGGGGATGTCTCCTTGTTTGTTCTGTGTGCTGTGTGTTGTCATTTAGGGGATGTCTCCTTGTTTGTTCTGTGTGCTGTGTGTTGTCATTTAGGGGATGTCTCCTTGTTCTCTGTGTGCTGTGTGTTGTCATTTAGGGGATGTCTCCTTGTTTGTTCTGTGTGCTCTGTGTTGTCATTTAGGGGATGTCTCCTTGTTCGTTCTGTGTGCTCTGTGTTGTCATTTAGGGGATGTCTCCTTGTTCGTTCTGTGTGCTCTGTGTTGTCATTTAGGGGATGTCTCCTTGTTTGTTCTGTGTGCTCTGTGTTGTCATTTAGGGGATGTCTCCTTGTTTGTTCTGTGTGCTGTGTGTTGTCATTTAGGGGATGTCTCCTTGTTTGTTCTGTGTGCTCTGTGTTGTCATTTAGGGGATGTCTCCTTGTTTGTTCTGTGTGCTCTGTGTGTCATTTAGGGGATGTCTCCTTGTTTGTTCTGTGTGCTGTGTGTTGTCATTTAGGGGATGTCTCCTTGTTTGTTCTGTGTGCTCTGTGTTGTCATTTAGGGGATGTCTCCTTGTTCGTTCTGTGTGCTCTGTGTTGTCATTTAGGGGATGTCTCCTTGTTCGTTCTGTGTGCTCTGTGTTGTCATTTAGGGATGTCTCCTTGTTTGTTCTGTGTGCTCTGTGTTGTCATTTAGGGGATGTCTCCTTGTTTGTTCTGTGTGCTCTGTGTTGTCATTTAGGGGATGTCTCCTTGTTTGTTCTGTGTGCTCTGTGTTGTCATTTAGGGGATGTCTCCTTGTTCGTTCTGTGTGCTCTGTGTTGTCATTTAGGGGATGTCTCCTTGTTTGTTCTGTGTGCTGTGTGTTGTCATTTAGGGGATGTCTCCTTGTTCGTTCTGTGTACTCTGTGTTGTCATTTAGAGGATGTTTCCTTGTTTGTTCTGTGTGCTCTGTGTTGTCATTTAGGGGATGTCTCCTTGTTGTTCTGTGTGCTCTGTGTTGTCATTTAGGGGATGTCTTGTTTGTTCTGTGTGCTGTGTGTTGTCATTTAGGGGATGTCTTGTTTGTTCTGTGTGCTGTGTGTTGTCATTTAGGGGATGTCTTGTTTTGTTCTGTGTGCTCTGTGTTGTCATTTAGGGGATGTCTTGTTCGTTCTGTGTGCTCTGTGTGTTGTCATTAGGGGATGTCTCCTTGTTTGTTCTGTGTGCTCTGTGTTGTCATTTAGGGGATGTCTCCTTGTTTGTTCTGTGTGCTCTGTGTTGTCATTTAGGGGATGTCTCTTGTTTGTTCTGTGTGCTCTGTGTTGTCATTTAGGGGATGTCTCCTTGTTCGTTCTGTGTGCTGCTCTGTGTTGTCATTTAGGGGATGTCTCCTTTGTTTGTTCTGTGTGCTCTGTGTTGTCATTTAGGGGATGTCTCCTTGTTCGTTCTGTGTGCTCTGTGTTGTCATTTAGGGGATGTTTCCTTGTTTGTTCTGTGTGCTCTGTGTTTTCATTTAGGGGATGTCTCCTTGTTTGTTCTGTGTGCTCTGTGTTGTCATTTAGGGATGTCTTGTTTTTGTCTGTGTGCTCTGTGTTGTCATTTAGGGGATGTCTTGTTTGTTCTGTGTGCTCTGTGTTGTCATTTAGGGGATGTCTTGTTTGTTCTGTGTGCTGTGTGTTGTCATTTAGGGATGTCTCCTTGTTTGTTCTGTGTGCTCTGTGTTGTCATTTAGGGGATGTCTCCTTGTTTGTTCTGTGCGCTCTGTGTTGTCATTTAGGGGATGTTTCCTTGTTCGTTCTGTGCGCTCTGTGTTGTCATTTAGGGGATGTTTCCTTGTTCGTTCTGTGTGCTTTGTGTTGTCATTAGGGGATGTCTCTCTTGTTTGTTCTGTGTGCTCTGTGTTGTCATTTAGGGGATGTCTCCTTGTTCGTTCTGTGTGCTCTGTGTTGTCATTTAGGGGATGTCTCCTTGTTCGTTCTGTGTGCTCTGTGTTGTCATTTAGGGGATGTCTCCTTGTTCGTTCTGTGTGCTCTGTGTTGTCATTTAGGGGATGTCTCCTTGTTCGTTCTGTGTGCTCTGTGTGTCATTTAGGGGATGTTTCCTTGTTCGTTCTGTGTGCTCTGTGTGTTGTCATTTAGGGGATGTCTCCTTGTTTGTTCTGTGTGCTCTGTGTTGTCATTTAGGGGATGTCTCCTTGTTCGTTCTGTGCGCTCTGTGTTGTCATTTAGGGGATGTCTCCTTGTTCGTTCTGTGTGCTCTGTGTTGTCATTTAGGGGATGTCTCCTTGTTCGTTCTGTGTGCTCTGTGTTGTCATTTAGGGGATGTTCCTTGTTCGTTCTGTGTGCTCTGTGTTGTCATTTAGGGGATGTCTCCTTGTTCGTTCTGTGTGCTCTGTGTTGTCATTTAGGGGATGTCTCCTTGTTCGTTCTGTGTGCTCTGTGTTGTCATTTAGGGGATGTCTCCTTGTTCGTTCTGTGCGCTCTGTTGTCATTTAGGGGATGTGTCCTTGTTCGTTCTGTGTGCTCTGTGTTGTCATTTAGGGGATGTCTCCTTGTTCGTTCTGTGTGCTCTGTGTTGTCATTTAGGGGATGTCTCCTTGTTTGTTCTGTGTGCTCTGTGTTGTCATTTAGGGGATGTTTCCTTGTTTGTTCTGTGTGCTCTGTGTTGTCATTTAGGGGATGTCTCCTTGTTCGTTCTGTGTGCTCTGTGTTGTCATTTAGGGGATGTCTCCTTGTTTGTTCTGTGTGCTCTGTGTTGTCATTTAGGGGATGTCTCCTTGTTTGTTCTGTGCTCTCCGTGTTGTCATTTAGGGGATGTCTCCTTGTTTGTTCTGTGTGCTCCGTGTTGTCATTTAGGGGATGTTTCCTTGTTTGTTCTGTGTGCTCTGTGTTGTCATTTAGGGGATGTCTCCTTGTTTGTTCTGTGTGCTCTGTGTTGTCATTTAGGGGATGTTTCCTTGTTTGTTCTGTGTGCTCTGTGTTGTCATTTAGGGGATGTCTCCTTGTTTGTTCTGTGTGCTCTGTGTTGTCATTTAGGGGATGTTTCCTTGTTCGTTCTGTGTGCTCTGTGTTGTTATTTCTGCAAGGCGATTCGGTGTCGTAAGCAGCATTAGTTTGGAGTTAAGGGATGGTGGTTATTTCAACATGGCGGAGCATAAATATCTAAATAACGTGATTCGGTGAAACGTGATTCGGCGAAACATGATTAGACAAAACCCCGTGGTGCCACCGTTCACCAAAGCTATCACCATTAGATTCGAACTCACTCGCATCGTCCGTCTTGGAACTCTGTTGCTTTTCCCTTCAGCCAAACCCGGCACCCCCAAACCTCCCAAACGCACCCCAGCGTATAATATGAGCGACCAGACCGCTCTTGGAAGAGCAGGACAGTAGGAGGAGATAAGAGAAGGGTAGGGGTAGGGAACTGGACGGGGGATGGATGGGGGTGGATGGGGGGGGGGGGAATGAGAGAGGGGCGCGAAACAGCCCCCCCCCCCTCCCCATCGAAACGAGCGAGCCACCGAGGCAATTTTGCGAAGAAATCACGCTTCGGAACAAATTGAATAAACGGAGGGACGGCTCCCCGCTCCATAAATCTTGAGGGCCGTCTTATGATATGTTGAGACATGATATCAATTTCAAAATTCATTTTCCAGTTAGTTTCCCATCCGCCGCTCCCCCCCGCTCCCAAGGGAGGACGAAGAGGAGGAAGAGAGAAGGCAGGGGGCAGGGGTGGGGGTGGGGGGGGAGGAGGGGAGGGGGACGAGCGTGCGGCCGACACATTTACCGTTGGGAAGGGCAGTGGGAGATGGAATGGAAAGAGTGGTGGTGAAGACAGGGGGGGGGGGGGGACTAGCCGGGGGAGGTGAAGAGGAAGGTGACATAGGAGAGAGAGAGAGAGAGAGAGAGAGAGAGAGAGAGAGAGAGAGAGAGAGAGAGAGAGAGAGAGAGAGAGAGAGAGAGAGAAGGGGAGTGACAGGGAGAGCGGGAGAAGACGTGAAGATGAACTCAGACTGGGTCAGGGAACTTCGTGTGTGAGAGACCCGGGAGGTAAGCAGGGGAAGGGGGGGGGGGGGGGGGGGGGGGGGGTTAAAGCATCGTGCAATGCCGGGTCTGTATTGTCGTGAAATGGGATGCCTCTATCAGGAAACGGGATGCAGTCTTGTCTGAATACTTCCGACCTTTCGGCGTATCATGCATTGTCGGAAATGGGACGCCCTCTATCAGGAAACGGGATGCAGTCTTGTCTGAATGCTTCCGACCTTTCGGCGTATCATGCATTGTCGTGAAATGGGACGCCCTCTATCAGGAAAGGGAGTGCAGTCTTGTCTGAATGCTTCCGACCTTTCGGCGTATTCGTCATCATGGCTGTTATGTCCCTTTGTCGAGAGACTCTGGCTGTGAGTTTTGAGAGTTCTGTGCGTAGTTACGTAAACAGAGTTCTACGCGTTAGGAAATAGGGTTCTGTGTGTGATGAAACAGGGTTCTGAGTATGATGAAACAGAGTTTTGTGCGTTATGAAATAGGGCTGGTATTATGAAACAGGGTTCTGTTTGTTATGAAACAGGGTTCTGTTTGTTATGAAACAGGGTTCTGTTTGTTATGAAACAGGGTTACTGTTTGTTATGAAACAGGGTTACTGTTTGTTACGAAACAGGGTTCTGTGCGTTATGAAATAGGGCTTGTATGATGAAACAGGGTTCTGTTTGTTATGAAACAGGGGTTCTGTGTGTTATGAAATAGGGGTTCTGTGTGTTATGAAATAGTGTTCTGAGTATAATGAAACACGGTTCTGTGTGTTATGAAATAGGTGTTCTGTGTATAATTTCTGTGTGTTATAAAAATAAGGGTTCTTTGTGTAATGAAGCAGGGTTCTGTGTGCTCTGAATAGAGTTCTGAGTATAATGAAATAAGGTTCTCTGTTAACAAATAGGGTCCAGAGTATGATGAAACAGGGTTCTGTGTTATGAAATGGAATTCTGAGTACAATAAAACAGGGTTCTCTGTGTTATGAAATGGGGTTCTGAGTATGGTGAAATAGGGTTCTGTGTGTTATGAAATGGGGCTCTGAGCATGTTGGAACAGGGTTGTATGTGTAATGGAATAGGTTTCTGTGTACAATAAGATAGGGTTCTGTGTGTTATGAAATAGAGTTCTGAGTATGATGAAGTAGGGTTTCTGTGTGTTGTGAAATAGGGGTTCTGAGTATGATGAAGCAGAGTGTGTTCTCTTTGTTATTAAAACAGGGATTCTGCGAATCAGAAAAAAAAGATGTGAATGTTATGAAACAAGTCTTTGATGAGAAAGGGCTCCACGTGTTACGATAAAGGTTCAGCGACACGGGGCCGTTCTTTGTGTTCTAAAACAAGGGCTCTGCGAATAAGGAAACAGAAACAGGGTTCTGCATGTTCTAAAGCAGGGTTCGATGTATAATGAAACAGGACGGTTTTTTTTTATGGTAAAACAAGGGCCCTGTGTATTAGAAACGGGAACAATGTTCTGGGTGTCGTGAAGGACCGTTTTGTGCTTTATAATAAGCATTTGTGTGATACGAAACAGGGTTTTAGTCGTGAAACAGTTCTTTGTGTTGTGAAATGGTGTGCTCCGCGTATTACGAAACCGGGTTTATTGCGTCGTAAAAACAGGGTTCTTGATCTTGAAACAGGTTTGTGTGTGTTATTAAATAGGGTTCTGCGTGATACTCTGTGTGATACAAAAAGGAATCTATGTATTGCGGGACATACGTCTGTGTTATGCAATAACTTGACACAGTTCTGAAAATGAGAAAACTGGAAATGTAGAGAAAAACAATGCTTTGTGTATTATGACATATGGTTCCGTGTATTATAAACCATAGTCATTTGCATGTTCAGATACTATTCTGGGTGTTGAGAAATGAGGTTGTGTCCACTGTGAAAAAGATTTCTGCATATTAGACCAGCTAGAGATTTACTATAAAACAGGGTGGTATGATTATCATTGAAAAAAAAAGAAAAGATTATGTGTGTATTGAGTGTATTGTGAAAGGAGGTTCCGTGCGTTCTGAAATCGATTGGTTATCTAGATAGCGAAACCGAAGACTTCCCTTCCCCCGTTTTCCACAGTTAAGGTGAGGAGGGAGAGTCGGTGCGCCTAGGAAGAAGACGGACGGAAGGGGGTGGGCCGTGTGTGTGGGGGTGGGGGGGGGTGGGGGGAGGAGGAGACGATGGGAAGTGGGTGGAATGGAGGGGGCAGTGAGGGTCTGAGGCTGTCTTCACAGTCTGTGCAGCTACAATCCTTCCATAATTTTTCATCGATTTCTCTATTTTGAAAGAAATTCATATCTGGAATCCCATTGAAAAAAATATATCGAGTTTCAAAATCGTTCTTTGTTATTTGAAAATCTCATATGTATCTGTTTTCTGTCTGTTTATTTTTCCTTTTCTTTCTATCTTTCTTTTTGCTTTCCTTTTCGTTCTTTCTTTCTTTATTTTATTTTTTTTTAAGCGGAATGGAGTGGAGGAGTAAGGGGGGGGGGGGGGGGGGGGGGGGGAGGGAGGGAGGAAGCAGACAGAAATAACCGTGAACTGCCTAAATATATTGCACGTGTTCTGAAGTAGATGTTCCAGTAGAGGCATGTTCTCTGTGAGAAAAGGAAAGGGAAAAAAAATCTCCAAATACTTGTACTTGTTAACCAACACATTCCCCGGACACGTACAAAGGCTCCCAAAGCTAGGCTGTAAGGACTGTACCGTATGTGTGTAGGACACCTCTGTATTTTCCCCCCTGTTCTTTAATGCATCCCTAATGGCAACACTGTCCACACATTCCAAGAGTTTGACAATGCCTGAAAATATTTTTTTTAAAAGGCATTGCTTTTGTCTAACCTGGAAACAATATTTGACGTGGTGGATAAAAAAACATGTGTTTAGATTTATTACCAGGCAATTCACTGATGTACTGTCATTCTATGACATAAGTGGTCCTCAGAGAATGTAACCATATGCATATTAACCAATGTACGGGGCAATCCGATTCGCCGAATTCTGTAAACCTCCTCCCGATAGGTCGGCTTATTAACCAATAGGATTGTTCACTTCAACATTCAGTTTAACGTCAAAGACAGGCAGAGCAGATTTAATGCTGGAGAATACGATTTGTAGGCTGTCCTTGGATTTCAACTGCCAGGTGAGGAAAGGGCATTGTGGAGGAGCATGCATGGAATGCTCTAAGAATGCCCTTCTTTCTATATTTCATTATTTCTTTCTTGATTCGTTCATTCGTTGTTCCAGTTTCTTGTTTTGTTTTGTTTGGTTTGTTTGTTTGTTTGTTTGTTTGTGTTGTTGTTGTTGTTGTTATCTTTCTTCTGTTTGTACTGCTTGTTGAGAAAAGTGTGATAAAGAGGATCTTTAAATATTTCAAAGAATTTTTGTTTGGCATTCTCTATTCTTTCATTCTTTTCCTCTTTCTTTCACCATTCGTCGTCTCATTCATTGATGGGTTCATTCATTCATTCGTTATCATTTGGTTTACGTCCTCTTTTTTCTAACCTTTTCCTTGTCAAAAGAAAATCAATTTGAAACAAACACAGCATGGAATCGTTTAAGAAAAAATAATCGATGCATGTCTTTTTTTTCCTGTCTCATCTTTTGTACCACCTCAGTGGCACTACCTCTACGCCGTGCACCCCGCGGCTCCCCGTCCACAGTTACAGCCTGCATGTCCTGGCACAGCACCCCGGCATCGGCAGTGTACAGGCAGCAGTCACTGTTAAGTCGTCATGAGGCAACCCACCAGAGGAGACACTGCACAACAGCCCACTTACTTCAATGACGTTCGGTAATGTTCTAATCCAACACACGCAGCCCCATACTGATGACTATAACTGCTTAATCGCAGAGTCAGCGTACTGAGGGTACCCCTCCGGGGGGCGTCACCACGTGCATCCAACGATCGTCCCATTGACCCGTGCATCTAACGACTGTCCCATTGAACTCGCCCATTCCCGTGCATCCACCGACTGTCCCGTTGAACTCGCCCATACCCGTGCATCCACCGACTGTCCCATTGAACTCGCCCATACCCGCGGCCTCAAAAGGAACTCACCAAGGGCACGGACATGGTGGGAAAATTGAAACTGAAGTGTACAGCATGAAGGGACACAGATTTTGAGACTTTGTTTTAACGCTGATCGATGGAGATGAGAATGATGTTTCTTTCTTTCTTTGCACGACAAGTCTGCGTACGCAGCTGATGCATCTCCTGCGATCAATTAACCTTTGTTATGCAGGCAAAGGGATTGCACGATTAAGCAACCCATTTACCCAACAAAATCTGATGGAGTTTGGCCGCCTGACGTGATCGTTGGTTTTTGAGATCCAGGGGTGATTAAGACAGCCATTTCATCCCGACTTAAGATTGATGTGGAAGCTATGTGTAACGAAGTTTCTGGTGCGTTTCAGAAGATGTCCAAAGAGATGTGAAAGAAAGTTCTTTTGTTGTTGTTGTTGAATGACTGTTGAGTTGTTTGAAATGTTTGTCTGTAGTGGCACCTTTGGGTCCTGGCTATAAGCAACATTATCATTCGAACCACGCTTATGGAGGAGTTTGTTTATCGAGCAAAATCCGGCAGTTAAAATTTCAGCAACTCCTCATTCATCCTCGACCAAACTCGCTGATCATGATTCCCGAGCTGATCTGTGGAACAGAATTCCATAAATAAATGGTACCTCCTAGCCAATGCGGAAGCGAACGTTTACGCCACGCTAGCGATCTTCTTTATAGAAGGTTGACTTAGCCATATCATACATTTAGTAAAAAAAAAAAAAATGAGAACAAACATTAACAAATTGATAGAACTCGATTTAACAAACAAGTAAGTGGAAAAGCCTGTTCTTATTGTCTAGCAGATGTAGTTTGAAATCTGTAGGACGGTTGAGTCTCTCTCTTGTGAAAACCATTCCCTCGAGGGATACAGCTCTCTGATCTCTCTATAGAGCTCTCTCTCTTTTTTGAAGGCGAATTGTTTGTAAAAAAAAAAAAAAAGAGAACAAACCGACAAACAAAAAACCCATCAAAAAGCTCGATTGTCTCTCTCTCTCTCTCTCTCTCTCTCTCTCTCTCTGTCTCTGTGCGTGCGTGCGGTGCGTGTGTGTGTGTGTGTGTGTGTGTGTGTGTGTGTGTGTGTGATAAAGCGCTCTCTTATATTTTGAATAGCTCATTCATTCATGTTTTTTTATAGCCTAGCTGACAGACCATGAGAGAGGGGGGGGGGGGGGGGGGGGGGGGGGGCAGTAGGAGAAATGGGGGGGGGGGGTGCATATGTCAATATCGATTCCATATTGACACGGAAAAGTAAGAGAGAGAGAGAGAGAGAGAGACAAACAGACAGACAGACAGCAGACAGACAGACAGACAGACAGACAGACAGACAGAGAGAGAGAGAGAGAGAGAGAGAGAGAGAGAACAGATGGCACCAATGACGAAGACAGCTAGTGACAGTAGCGACGTTGGCCGTGATGCTGAACAGAGAGAAAGAAAGCCAGAAAGGGAGAAAAAAAGGAAGAAAAATCCGAGAATGGGAGGAAGACAGAAGAGCGGAGGGAAGAAGGGAGGCCCCTCAGCCTCTGCCGAGCACATACCTCATTTCACAGTCACCCCTCACTTCTTCGTGAAGCAGGCCGTTGCGTTTTGTTTTTGTTTTTCTCTCCCCCCACAGAATAGCATCGTTATCCTCCACGGTTATAAACGCAATATGACATTCATGATGCTCTTGCAGGTGTGGATCGTGAGCTTGGGAGGACGTGCGGGAGGAGGGGAGCGTGAGTGGGAGTGGTGGGGATAGGGGTAGGGGTGGGAGTGTCAGGGAGTTCAGAAGTAACCCTCAAACATTCCATTTCGGAAAACAAAAGAACTTTAGGGCAAATTTGTATATGCAATTCGTCAGCACATACTGCGCGCAGACAGTGAGGGATAGTGCCCCCCACGCACCCCCTCCCCACTTACACGTTTCATCCCTTCCTGCCTCACACTCCCTACCCCCCCCCCCCCCCCCAATCCCGCCCACCTATCCACTCTTCCCTCACCCCCACCTCACACCGTCCACTTTCCCGCGGGCATCCAATTTGGAGAGGCTGTGCTGTTGAATCTTCATCACCTTCTGTACAACATTTTGCGGATTGTACACACACACAGACGCACACTCACACACACACACACACACACACACACACACACACACACACACACACACACACACACACACACACACACAGGTTCATCCACAAAGGTACTATGCCTGTCTGTCTCTGTCTGTTTCTATCTGTTTGTCTGTCTGTTTCTCCCTTTCTATCTATCCCTCTATCACTCTCTCTCCCTCAGACTGTCTTCTATCTCCCTCCCTCCCTCCCTCCCTTTCTCCCTCAATCTCTCTCTCTCTCTCTCTCTCTCTCTCTCTCTCTCTCTCCTCCCTCTTCCCCCCATCCCTCTCTCTCTCTCTCTCTTTTCGCAGACTGTCTTCTCTACCCCTCCTCTCTTTCTCTCTCTCTCTTTCTCAGGCTGTCTTCTCCCCCCTCCCTCTCTCCATCTTCTCTCATCTCTCTGTTAGCACGGGGTTCTTTGTCACGCGGGAGAAACACAGCGTCACAGTGAAAGGAGGAACGGACGAGGGTGGATGGTCACCACAACGTGGCATCCTATTCCCCTGGGAGAGGAGCGGATGGAAGAGGAGGGGTGGGGTGGGGGGGGGGGGCTGTGTTGTTCAAACCTCCCGGGGCCTCCGTCCTACACCCCCTTCTCCACTTCGTCTCCTGTCCCCCCCCCCCCCCCCCCACCCCCACCTCTTCCAGACTCTCCCCCTTCACGACTCCACCTCCTTGATATTTGTTTTACTTGAAAACACATCACAGATTACTTCATTTTGCTTTCGTCCGGTCTAATTTTTGCTTGTTTTTGTTGGTTTATTTGTGTTTTTTTAGATGCATTTGTTCATGCATATATATATATATATATATATATATATATATATATACACACACACACATACACATATATGTGTGCGTGCGCGCGCGCGCGCGCGCGTTTATGTGTGTGTGTGTATGTGTGCGTGTGTGTGTGTGTGTGTGTGTGTGTGTGTGTGTGTGTGTGTGTGCGTGTGTGTGTGTGTGTGTGTGTGTGTGTGCGTGTGCCACTAGTGAAGTATTTATGTTTGTATTTCCCTCATTTTTTTTTAATTCTCATTCTGTCTCTCCCCTCCCTCCACCCTTTCTTTCTCTGTCTGTCTGTCTGTCTGTCTGTCTGTCTGTCTCCTCTCTCTCTCTCTCTCTCTCTCTCTCTCTCTCTCTTTAAGTCTTTGCCAAATCATGAATGTAATGACGGACGAATCGTTAGCCTGCACTCGTTTTCCCAAAGAAGCCAAGTCCGTATGTGCACGATGTAAAACAAATGTTCGACAACTAGTTATTTTCATTCCTACAGTGGAGATCTCACACATTCTATATGCCTTGCATGATACACGATTTTCTTGTCTTCTGAAATTGTTTAGCCAACATTCATATATACTTTTTTTGTGGGTTTGGATGTGAAAAGGCTATCTCCCAATTTGAAAATAAACTACGTATGTCTATGGTGTTTTCATGCTGATGTTTAGTAGACGGATGACAGTAAATGACAGTTCCAGACTTCTGAACTGTAGCTCATCCTAGGTTGAATTTAGTCATCGAACAGTTAAAAGGATATTTGAGAGAGAGAGAGAGAGAGAGAGAGAGAGGAGAGAGAGAGAGAGAGAGAGATTCAGATTCAGATGGTTTACGACGTAAGCATTTGCTCATATCACAATGGATTTGTTACATCATTCGTGTCGGACATTGCAGACACTAACGTTAATTTGAAAGCGACACAGACACACAATAAACACTTACAAAAAGAATACTACTAAAAAACGCGCGCGGGTGCGCGTACATACACACACACACACACACACACACACACACACACACACACACACACACACACACACACACACACACACACACACACACACCAATGCGCGAGCATGCGCGCGCACATACACGCACAATCTCTTTCTCTGAGAGAGAGAGAGAGAGAGAGAGAGAGAGACAGAGAGAGACAGACAGACAGACAGACAGACAGACAGAGAGACGACAGACAGACAGACAGACAGTAACAAACGCTATTGTATGATCGAACTTCTGCGCACACACACACACACACACACACACACACACACACACACACACACACGCACACACACACACACGCGCGCACACGCGCACACACACACACACATTCACCAGAGAGAGAGAGAGAGAGAGAGAGAGAGATATTGGTAAGAGACAAACATCGGTGTATGCTTTTACATGTAGCCCTCTCTTTATATGAGAATCTTGAGGGGGGGGGGGGGGGGGGGATAGAAGAGAGGGGGGGGGGGTGGAGAGGAGCGTGGTGTGTGTGTGTGATGTGAGTGGGGATGGGGGGATGGGGTTGTTCGTGGTAGGGGAAGGAGAGTCGCTGAGTCACTGGAGCAGACAAAGGGAGAACATCCAAACCCATAGAGATGTGACAAAGCTGACAAATCCATCCCAGACTTCAGAGCTGGCTGTCGGGCTTCGTTCATTGTCACGAAACGTTTGCTTCGTAAAGCGAACAGCAAACGTTCATAGGAGAAAACAACAAACAAACAAACAAAACGAACAAATCTATGTCCTCTTCCTTCACCTTCATCCTACAATCAAGTTCAAATCCCGTGATAGAGGTGAGAGAGAGAGAGAGAGAGAGAGAGAGAGAGAGAGAGAGAGAGAGAGAGAGAGAGAGAGAGAGAGAGAGCAGCCATTATGTTACCGGATGTTGGATAGCGGAAGCAAACGGTCAGCTTTCAAACTAAGCCAAGATCATTTTCGGGGCATTTCGGTGTTACGGTAAACATGCGGGGTAGCGGTATGTGCACTCGCTGCTGTTTTTTCAAAGTGTGGTTTGTTGAAATCATTGACACACTGAGAGTCTGGCAGCCTTCATCGAGGACACCGGGCTGCTCATCTAACGGGATGGCCGATGGCGAACGAGGAAGAAGAAGAAGATTATCATTATTCTTGATATTATTGTTATTATCATTATCTTTATTACGATTGTTATTATTGTTATTACTATTATATGCTGATGACTTTTTTTTTTTAATTCCTGACTACGCCAGTTAAAATTCACAGACACGGCACATCTACCGACATATTCCATATTACGCGGAAGACGCGCCTTTTTCTTTCTTTTTTAAATCTTCTTACACAAATAGTCTGCTGAATCCCCCACCCCCCACTCCCTTCCTCCCGCCCTTTCAATTTTTCAACAAGTTACCCCCCACCCCCCCCCTGATCCGTTTAGCCCCCCCCCCCCCCCCCCCTCCCCCCCCCCTCCCCCCTGATTCTCATTTATTGTTAACTGTCGACCGCACATCTTTTTTTTTCTATTTCTGTGCTCTCTCTCTCTCTCTCTCTCTCTCTCTCTCTCTCTCTCTCTCTCTCTCCTCTCTCTCTCTCTCTCTCTCTCTCTTTCTCCCCTCTCCCTCCTCTCTCTCTCTCCTCTCTCTCTCTCTCTTTTTCTCCCTCCCTCCTCTCTCTCTCTCTCTCCTCTCTCTCTCTCTCTCTCTCTCTCTCTCTCTCTCTGTGTTTTCGACGAAACTGAACGTCACTATGAAGACTAAAGAGCCTCGCACAGGGCCAGGGACGCAAGGCGAGCCGGCTGTAAGGAAGACGGTGGGTCCAGGGGCTGGCCAAATCAAAGTGCTGTTAGCCTCTTGTCCTCGCTCTCTCCAAGAGGCGCAGCACAGGGCTGTTGTCCACCCCCTACGACTAACGCAGATCCATCATCACTCTTCCCCCATCTCCTTATCGGCAGCATCTGTCCACCCCTCTCACTGGCACCGGCCCCCGCCTGAAGGAAGCCCGTAGACGGTCCACTCTTTCTGAGGGAAGCACCCGCATCCTTCAACTCTCCAACCGCCTCCCCCCCCCCCCTCTCCTATCCCCCTCCCTCCCCTCCGATGCCTTCGACTCTTCCTCCCTCCCGTCCCCCACCCCCCAACCTACTACTCTCTCTCCCCAGCCCCCCCCCCCCCCTCCCCAATCCAGCCACCCTCTTCACCCCGACCGACTCGCGCACATGCGCACGCAGCCTGGCGGGGGTAATGAAAATCACGGCACGGAACAAATAGATGAAAGCACCGATAACATGCAATGCTGGAACTATAGCGAATGTCTCCCTCCCCCCTCCCCCCCCCCTCCTCTTCCCTCTCCTTCCTTCCTTCCTCCCCATCATCTCCACTTCTCCTCTCCCTCCTCTTCACCACCCCATCTTCTCTCCCCCCCCCCCCCCCCCCCCCCCCCCCCCCCCTGGTCTGAAGGGGGTCAAGACATTCGTATTAGTTTCATAATTCATTATCGACTTTTTTTCTTGGGCCAGGCAAGCGAGATGTCTCGGTTTGGAGAACTCCTCCCCCCTCCCCTACTCCCACCCCTTTTTCTCCCCGCAAGTTTGGCGTGCTTGTGTCCCTTTAGCTGGGTGGCAAGGGAGGCAAAGCCTCCGGCTTCCTGCCTCGCCTCCTCTTTTCTCTACCCCCCCCCCCCCCCCCCTCCGTTCCCTGGTCCTTATTAACCCCCGGGGTCAGGCAGCCAGAATAAGGTATCAGATAGGATAATGCTCACATATGGGATTACGTGATGGGCCCGCTCAGGAAACTCGACCACCTTAATAAGAGTAGCCTTGGCGGCGATTGTCTGAGCTATTTTCTCCACTCCCGCTGATCTCCCCTTTCCGCCCTCTTCATCTCCGTGAGGAGGGAAAAGGGTTAGCGGTGCGCATCACAAGGCACGTGCAATCGTCCCGTATCCTGCCCCCTCCCTCCCCCTACCCGTCTCTCTCTCTCTCTCTTTCCTTCCACTCCAGGGCCCCGTCATGAAGTGGGCGCTCTAATTGAAAACGACTGTGGGTCTGCTGATCAATTCTGTGGTTAACACACAGACGGACCACCAGCGGCTGTCTGGTGTAGGGGGTGGGTGTGGGGTGGCGCAACAACTCTTAAGGGGCGAGGGTGGGGTGAGGGTGGGTGAGGTGGAAGGAGGGAGAGAGAGAAAGAGGGGGGGGGGGGGGGGGAGAGAGTTATTAGTGTCCCTTCGGCGGTTGTGTGGTGGTGTGTGTGTGTGTGTGTGTCTTTAAGGGGCGAGGGTGTGTGAGGTGGAAGGAGGGAGAGAGAAAGAGGGGGGGGGGGAGGAGAGTTATTAGTGTCCCTTCGGCGGTGTGTGTGTGTGTGTGTGTGTGTGTGTGTGTGTGTGTGTGTGTGTTTTCTGTTTTGATTAATTGATAATTACTTATCTACTGGCCGATTTGTTTCAGCTTCGGTTAATTTTGTCAGATTGATCTATCTTATAACTCGATCGTGTCTAGTCTGTATTGCATTGTTTATGCAGAACAAATGGGAAAAAAGGTATTAAAAATCGGCTCCAGTTATTTTGCAAAACAGCAAACAACACTTTGTAAGTCATTGATTTTAGGACAACAGGCTTGAGAAATATGACAGGTGCTCAGAAAGTATTGATGTGTATGATGCCACAACTGACAAGTAACCTTTGTCAGTGTTGTTTGAGAATCTGACAAGGAAAATAACATTATCAATATCTGAAGGGTTTAAAAAAAAAAAAGAAGAAGAAGAAGAAGAAAAAGACCAAACGGCGACGATAACAGTTAAACAGGTCCTGGGGACGAGAGAGAAATCGTAACGTTTCACGCCCTTGATGTCAATTCCAGCTGACATACTGGACTGGTTTGGGACCCCGAAATTCACGGCCTACAAACTGAAGTTCCATCTCAACGCTTTCATCAATGACAGGACATTGTTCTGAAATATTGTTACTTTATTAAATTAACGGTGATCCGTACATGAAATTAACAGTGATCCGTACAGAAAGCGGCCTACGTCTGAATTATTCAGGAACAAACCACCCTGAGAGAGAGAGAGAGAGAGAGAGAGAGAGAGAGAGAGAGAGAGAGAGAGAGAGAGAGAGAGAGAGAGAGAGAGAGAGAGAGAGTCTAGCCCTGTGAACTTCATCGGTACTGACAATGCTCTCCCTTTGTGTTTCTGTGGAGACTGTCTGTATTACGGGTTGTCATGGAAAAAAAAAAAAACAACTCAACAAACCAAAGCAAAAAAAAAAAGAAGAAAAGAAAGAAAACCAGAAACCACCACTTTCTCCCTGCTTTATGTCCGACTGGTGACAGGTCAATGTCAGCAAAGACAGTACGCACTACGGATCCGTAGGGCGAACTATCTTTGGTGTCAGTTACCCCCTCCACCCCCCTACAGTCCACCCCTGCCGCTCTTTCATGCCCTTCCTCAGAGCGAACAACCTGCAATTACGTGTTGTTTGGATGGGAGCCGTTTTGTTGTTTTATTTATTGTCAGCGTGTGCTCCTGGTGTGTGTGTGTGTGTGTGTGTGTGTGTGTGTGTGTGTGTGAGACAGACAGACAGACAGAGTACCTTTGCGCATGCACTTGTGTGTGTGTGCGTGAGAGAGAGAGAGAGAGAGAGAGAGAGAGAGAGAGAGAGAGAGAGAGAGAGAGAGAGAGAGAGAGAGAGAGAGAGAGAGTTGTTTGAAATCAAACACGACTGCTGAGTATTTTCAAATCAAACTCGACCCCCGACTGAACAGACGTTTTTAGCAGACACTCAACACTTTCCCGTGGAACTGATAGTAATCCCCCCTTCCCTCCCGCCCCTCCCTTCTCGCTCCTCACCCACCTCCCCCCTTACCCGCCCGCTTTCGCCCAGACTATCCTACAGCAGGGGGTTAAACACATGTCTTTTTTCAGGACGATGGTGTGTGTGTGTGTGTGTGAGAGAGAGAGAGAGAGAGAGAGAGAGAGAGAGAGAGAGAGAGAGAGAGAGAGAGAGAGAGAGAGAGAGAGAGAGAGAGCGTGCGTGCGTGCGTGAGTGTTTGTGTGGGTGTGTGTGTGTGTGTGTGTGTGTGTGTGGGGGGGGGGGG
>JADBJO010001337.1:65000-82500 GCA_016801955.1 Conus betulinus | reverse complement strand
CACACACACATATATATATATATATCAGAACAATTAAGTAGTGGGGGAAACAAGTGCAGGCTAACAATTCTTCAGTCATTATAGCAATGACTTGACAAAGATTTGAATTTTTAGAAAAGAAAAATGAAGATGAAGAAAAATGGGGGAAATATATCATAAATAATGAGAAATCCTTCACTAGCTGCCTGAAAGAACCATCGTAATCCCTATCAAAGGCAGATCTATTTGTATTGCCTGCTCCTAGGCCTTTCGTCCGCTGGATCGGACTCATCAGCGAGACACGGCTGATTGTGTCTGCGTTCCTGGTATATATATATATATATATATATATATATATATATATATATATATATATATATATATATATATATATATTCTCTCTCTCTCTCTCTCTCTCTCTCTCTCTATATCTCTCTCTATATATATATATATGTATGTGTGTGTGTGTGTGTGTGTGTGTGTGTGTGTGTGTGTGTGTGTGTGTGTGCGTGCGCGCGCGCGCGCGCGCGTGCGTGTGTATGTGTGTGTGCGTGCGTGCGTGCGTGCGTGCTTGCGTTTCGAATGTGTGTGTGTGTGTGTGTGTGTGTGTGTGTGTGTGTGTGTGTGTGTGTGTGTGTGTGTGTGTGTGTGTGTGTGTGTGTGTGTGTGTGTGTGTGTGTGTGTGTTAAGTGAATGTGTGTGATGAAAAATCCACATATTTGAACTGCATCATTCAAAACACGCTTAGCACAAACATATCCCTGTCCCTATGAGCTTAAGATTGACACAGACGTCTCTGTACTTAGCACAAACATATCCCTGTCCCTATGAGCTTAAGATTGACACAGACGTCTCTGTATTAGCACAAACATATCCCTGTCCCTATCATCTTAAGATTGACACAGACGTCTCTGTACTTAGCACAAACATATCCCTGTCCCTATCAGCTTAAGATTGACACAGACGTCTCTGTACTTAGCACAAACATATCCCTGTCCCTATCATCTTAAGATTGACACAGACGTCTCTGTGCTTAGCACAAACATATCCCTGTCCCTATCAGCTTAAGATTGACACAGACGTCTCTGTGCTTAGCACAAACATATCCCTGTCCCTATCATCTTAAGATTGACACAGACGTCTCTGTGCTTAGCACAAACATATCCCTGTCCCTATCATCTTAAGATTGACACAGACGTCTCTGTGCTTAGCACAAACATATCCCTGTCCCTATCATCTTAAGATTGACACAGACGTCTCTGTACTTAGCACAAACATATCCCTGTCCCTATCATCTTAAGATTGACACAGACGTCCCTGTACTTGGTAGATCGGCGTGCGTGCTCCAGAGTTGTGATTCCATCCCTTAACGCAGAGAAATCTGGTCATTCTGGAAGCTTTGTCCATTTTCACGGCGGAATTCATTCCAATTGTTATGGCTTTGCCTTTTTTTTTTTCTTTTTCTAAACTCTTCTATCGCTGGACTCGTTCAGTGTTTCATGTTCTGTTGATATTAAACCCGTTTTCCAATTTATTTCATCAGTATTTCATGAATCTAATATCATTTTTGAAGCTAAACATTTAATCCATTACATTCAAATGAGAGGAAGGAACATTGATTTTTGTCGGATTCGTTGGCATTGCGGGATTAGTCATAATGAACTTGCCGATTGTCTCGTGAAACATGGAGCAATAAATGTTTTAGCTGCAGCTGAAACCGCCTTGTAGAGTATCACCGGGGAAGATCTGCCATGTTATTGACAAAGATATATTGGCAGCTTTTTTCCCATTCTGACACAAGAAAATCCTTTCATTAAATGTATGAGGTTCGGACAGAGTTATCTCAAAAGTTTAGCATTCAGATTACGTTTGAATTCTTTATCTAGAGAAGAATGTGCGGAAACTATTTGCATAAGTGTTGTCGAATACATACTGGAACGCATTTTACTTCCTTGCACGCAAATAAGACGTTTTTTCTTTATGTAGATGTTGTTGAAAATGTGTTATCAGTTTCGGACGTTAAGTTGCAAAGGGTTTTTTGGTCTTCAAATGATCTATTTAAAACTTACTTGTCAAATTTTTCTGTGGTCCAAGTGGTCGTTTCTCGTAAATCCTTTTGTGTGTGTGTGTGTGTGTGTGTGTGTGTGTGTGTGTGTGTGTGTGTGTGTGTGTGTGTGTGAGAGAGAGAGAGAGAGAGAGAGAGAGAGAGAGAGAGAGAGAGAGAGAGAGAGAGAGTGTATATGTGTATGCCTGACGAACACAGAAGCATATTCGCACGCACGCGCGCGCGCACGTGTGTGTGTGTGTGTGTGTGTGTGTGTGTGTGTGTGTGTGTGTGTGTGCGTGTGTGTGTGTGTGTGTGCAGTCGCGCGCGTATGTTTAAATAATAATTTATTAACATTTGTAAAACGCCCACTTGCCTATGTTGCTAGGATGGGCGATATAGAAATTGTCCCCATTATCATTGTTATCATTATTATTACTATTACTATTATTATTATTATTATCATTACTATCATTGTCATAATTACTATTTTTATAATCATTATCGTTATTTTTTTTTTTATTATTACTATTATCATCATTACTAATATTACCGTTACTATCATCATCATCATTAGTAGTAGTAGTAGTAGTAGTAGTAGTAGTATTATCATTATTACCATTAAAATCATTACTATCTATCTTATCATTATCATCATCATTAAAAAAAAACTTTGGCATGAGGGGATTTTTGCGTGTGTGACCGTTTTTAATCCCACCATTGAAGTACGAAGTCGAATTCGTCATCAATGATATGTTTAAACACTACACCACTGTTTCAGGTAGATTGTTTTCTTGTTTTTGTTTCGTATTGTCCATCTTCGTGACACATGATGGCCCGCTCTTCCACAACAGGCAGAGTAGGGGCTTAACGTGTATGCGAGGTCTTTTTATTCAATGCATGTGTTTACTCACGGAAATTCGCCTTCAAATCTCCAGCTAACTTGGAGAGTCTTGGGTGTCCGCTAAGATGTTGAATCCGATGAGAAAACCTCTGACCTGACAGTCTCAAGCAGGAATCGAATCCAGGACCCCCGGTTGAAGAGAACATTGCTTTACCACAAGGCCAATCGAGCAATATATTATGAAAAGAAGCGTGGCACAGCCCTGCCACATTAATGTCTCAGAGCAAAACGGAACCCCATTGCAGCATCTACACCATGCTTATTCTCACTAATCATTCATAAACACACCGTCACGGTAACGACAGGAACCTGCGTTCTATTTCAGATTTAACCCAGTTCCATGTAGAGCTCAGTAGATCACCAGTTGTGGCTTCAACGAAAAATACCACAAGATCCAAGCGAAAGCCGTCTCAATCTGGGCCAGAAGACAGAGAACCAGAATGTAGGTTCACTATCAACCCCCCAACCTACGCGACCAGAATATCCGGAACAACGCACAGGCGCAAGATGGGCGGTAGAAACCGCTGTAAACTGAACGCTCGGAGACAGTGTGGCTGGGGTCTCTGGTATCTGAACCAAACAGCATCTGTTGCTGGATCGTAAGGACAAATCTTACGCCGCGTTTGACGCTAAGCGCACTGGCCACTGCGGCATGACTTTCGACCAGGCTGAACGGTCATGTATTGCCGGGTGAAAACCGTCTGTCACGATGAAAACTGAAGGTGTCTCTCTGGTAGTTCTAATTCAAACACTCGACATACAAAAACACACACACAAAAGAGAGAAAAAGACAAAAAGAAAGAACGAAAAAAGAAAAGAAAAAGAAAAAGAAGAAGAAGAAGAAAAACATTTTTTAAGTCATCTTTCGTAATCAGTATGGGACCATCAATCAATACGAGTGTCATCGGAAATGTCAGCACGTGAAAGCACGAACGGTTGAATCCGTTTCTGAAGCAATAGGCTCATAATTTAATTGTTAAAGTGATTAAAATTGCATGGGCAGCTCCCGATGTCAACAGGCCTTTATACCGGTTAAAAAACTGCTGCACGTGCAGCCTGCCAGGCGAGACAAGACGAGAATGTCCGCAGGTACAAATGCTCGCACTGACCCTTGTGAACAGTGTCCTCATTCAGAAAAACATTTAACTAGCCAGCATCGTCCGCTTATGTAATTTCGGCGATCTGGACGATCTTTTTGCCTTTGTTCGAAATTACATGATCCAGGATCGTTGAATTACGCATGACTTGACGATCCCGGGGAAGAGGAGGAAAGGGACTGCTCATCACGCTCTGGGAACTGGTCATGATCATGCAAAGGGAGGTAAGCATGTAATAATTCATCAGCGATGAAAATTGATTTGTGGTTGGTTGACCTTAATTTGCAAAACTGTATTCAGTATTCAAAGTTCACGGTACTTTTGAAGCAGACATGCGGAATTTTTGGATACACAGAGAAAGCTAAACCGACCGATACTCCCCCCCCCCCCCCCCCCCCCCCCCCCCCCCCCCCCCCCCCCCCCCCCCCCCCCCCCCCAAAACATTGCCGAGCTGAGTCGGCCACGCGGTCCATCAAGTCAACTGACAGCAGACAAAAGGCTATTTTGATGGCTAGGAGGATGTGTGTTCTGTTCTTCGTGAAAAGATAAGTCGGTTAATTTGTAGCCAGTCACAACAACGCAACGATTTGCGCCAACAAGATCATGGATAGCGGAGTTCAATTACTGGGACAGTTGCAAGCCCTGCATATTGCTACCCAAAACATCTAGTTTGCTCACTCAAAAAAAAAAAAAAAAAAAAAAAAAAAAAAAAAAAGAAAAAAAAACCGTCCTAATAATGGACAGTCCTGCTAATTTGCCGGGCAAAATCAAACACGGCAAAGGACGCCCGGAACGTTTATTGACGACCAACTGAAACTGGTTTCATGTCAGTCGTCCGATTCGATGCAGCACGACGGACCCTCGCTGACTGAGTGCAAACCTCGGGAGGTCAAATTTGAATGAAACAATCCCCGCCACGCGCCCAACGGCACGCGCCACGCCCGCCGCCTCGTTTTGGTCTGTCAACACGCTGTTATGTCGCCTTCAGGAGACCGGAGAGCGGATCAAGGGGGAGAGCACCGCGCGGGGAACAGACATGAAAAGCGTGGCGGTGATGTAAGGCATGTTTGAGGTCGTGAGGGGCAGTCTCACTGGACTGTGAATGGAGGCCGTCGAGACATGGGCCGGGGATGTCTGCTTCTTCTTGTGGACGACCACACACGTTACGCGTGTTCACCAACATCCCGTCTGCCTTGAAGCAATCTTCCCATCTGACTGAGAACCCCCGTACGCGCGTAGTACAGTCTGTCCAGAAAATTGCTGTCGCTGTAGTTTACCAATAAGCAGTCAACTTCATGGCTAAATCAGAACAGACACCACTTTACAGCGTGGACGTGAACCAGCAGCAGTGCAGTGTCTCATCTTGTGGGTTGCCTCTTGAGGTGTGATAATGATAGCTGCCAGTTAACTGCTGCAACTGGGACTGCGACAGTTTCGAATTCAGGGATGGGTATGTAAGAATCAGCCGGAATGATGAAAGAGCAACTGAACAACAAAAATATATGGTAACAACTCATGTAAGATCTTGATCTGCCGCCGTGAAATGTTCTGTTCCATATTAATGTATTGGCTGACCAAAAAGGAGTGGCTGGACGCCAAGGACTGGAAGGAAATGTAAGGGAGAGGGGGGGTGGAGTGCCGGGCCGAGGGAAAGAGGGGGTCAGGGGGTGGACGATGGAAGATGGATGGGTAGAGAGAGAAAAGAGATGGGAAGGAGAAACAGAGACAAAGATCGAGACGGTTCCAGCTCTGAAAATGTTTCATTCTGTTTTGGATCGCCTTCTTTATCGCCCGTCTGTTTAATGATTTTATTGACTCAACACTCAGTGATCTGAACGCACAAAGGCACATTCATGAGGGCGTGCGCGCGCGCGCGCCCGCCCACACACACACACACACACACACACACACACACACACACACACACACACACATTCAGGCTTTCATTCACATGAACATACTTAAACTTCTCTCTCTCTCTCTCTCTCTCTCTCTCTCTCTCTCTCTCTCTCTCTCTCTCTCTTCTCAGTCAGCCCTTCTATGCAGTGAAGAAAGAAGCAACCTAACTGTTAACACTGTGGATGTTTGAACCTTCGTCGCACAACACGAACCTGAATACCAAATGTCAACAGCGGCAAGTCCTTAGTTTAAAACGTTGAGGCAAACCCTCCAGCCCGAACCGAGTGGCATCATCGGATCATTTTCCATCAGTCCTTTAGAAGAGTGCTTCTTCTAAGTTTGTCGTTCTCCATGTTGGGCAACTATTCGTCACTTCCGTGCATGCGCCCAAAATTTGTCGCCTCGTCTGCGACAATGGACACTCTTGACATGTCTTTCGCCCTTGCTTTTACGTCCGCCTCCTCCTCCTCCTCCTCCTCCTCCTGCTCCTGCTCCTGCTGCTGCTGTCAGTCTACGTTTTCCTGCAGTTCTTGAGATGGCGGGGAGAAAGGCAGCACACAAGATGTCGTCATGCCTCTACTCTTTTGGGGGTCCTGCTCGGGTTCTGCGTGAGCTGAGATCAGAACACACAGCGGGGCACACTGGGCGCTAATTGAATGGCTTTACTGCCAGGGGGGTAATTAGTACCACCAGCGACCTGGGGTCAACATGGCCAAGCAGGGCCGACGTCGTCCTCCTGTTTGTCCATCAATTAAGAACTGTTGTCCGCCTTTCCTCTCGCCGTCACCCCCCCCCCCCCCCCCCCCTCCCAATTCCTTCCGTCCTTCCTTCCTGCCTTCCTGCCTGCCTGTTTTCCTCTGTCTCTCTCTCTACATCTGTGTTTATGTCTGGCTCTGATTCTGTCTGTCTGTCTGTCTGTCTGTCTGTCTGTCTGTCTGTCTGTCTCTCTCTCTCTCTCTCTCTCTCTCTCTCTCTCTCTCTCTCTCTCCTCTCTCCAGTGAGCGTTCTCTTTTTACCAAATTCAAAAATACATTTCTTATCAAACACACGCATGCACACACGCACGCACGCACGCACGCACGCACGCACGCACCCATCCAAACACACTCACACACACACACACACACACACACACACACACACACACCACACACACACACACACACAAATCAATATCAGGAAGAATCAATACACATCAAATGAACGCAAGCAGTAACATGGAATTGAGGAAGGCATATTTCAAAGTTAGTTTTAATTAGATCAGTGTATGTGAGGTGCCAGCAAAAACACCACATTCACATCATCAAGCAGGGAACAATATGTAAAAATGCAATACTCCAATAACACAATGTTTAAATGACAACTTTCTGTTGTTTTTGTTGTTGTTGTTTTGGTGTGTGTGTGTGTGTGTGTGTGTGTGTGTGTGTGTGTGTGTGTGTGTGTGTGTGTAACTGGTTTCCACCAGTTGGTTGTATCGATACTGTTTGGTGGAAAAAAGCTAAGTAAGACTTGAAAAAGAACACGCACGTTTTTTCAATTTTGTAATTTTCAATTCTTAATTCAATCAGAAACAGATACACACGATTTATTGTCATTTCTCTGACACAAATCGATAAATTGTTTCCTAAACAAAATGATCTGATCAAGTACTTCATCTTTTTATGATCTCATCATGCGCAAACAGAAAAAAATGTGTGCTCATTTGTATTTTGAACATCTTACTTATCCTTTTCTTCGTTGTTTTTGTTCTTGTTGCCTAAAATGCAGAAACGGAAGTGATTCAACTTTGTACATTAAATATTCAGATGACTCAGCACTTGTGGATCTCTCCAACTCTGATTCTGTTTACTTCAAGGAGGTTCAAAGATTTGTTGACTGGTGCGATCATAACTATCTTGATCTGAATGTAACAAAAACGAAAGAAATGTTGATTGATTTTAGAAAGAATCCAAAAGCTGTACCACCACTTTTTATCAAAGTGCTGAAGTAGAACGTGTTGAATCATACAAATATTAGGAACTTTTATAGATAATAAGCTGAATTTTAAATCCCATGTTGAGTATGTCCACAAAAAAATGTCAAACCAGATTATATTGTCTTCGCAAGCTGCGATCATTTCATGTGAATACTGACATTCTTCGGACATTTTTATTCATGCTTCTTGGAATCTGTTTCTAACTTTCTCATTTATGTGTTGGTATGGTGGGTTGACTGTGAAGAGCAGAAATGTGCTTGAGAAAGTGGTGAACGTGGGAGGAAAAAATCGTTGGTGAGAGACAAAAAAGTCTGAGTGAGCTATACAGGTGCCGTGTTTTTGTAAAGCGAAGAAGATTACGTGTGACCAGACCCACGTTCTTGCAAATCAGTATGACCTTCTTCAGTCAGGACGAAGATATCGATCGGTTAAATGCAGAAGTGTCAGATTTAAACAAAGTTTTATTCCCCTGTCCCATTGATTTCATGAACCGAGAAGATGTTTAATTGAAATCCAAATTCCTCTATATGAATGTATGTCATATGTGAGAAAATGGGTAATGTGGCTAAATTATTGTTTATTTTGCTGTGAATGTGTGTGACCACAAATTAATTTCTCAAATTGAGATATTGTTTGTGATGAACATTGTTTTCGTTTCTTTTTCTATGGCTTGAATGGATAGTACTTGACACAGGATAACCTTTTCTTGACTGAGTACATCCCGTATATTCAATATGACTTCAAGACAGTACTTCTCCTAAAAGCTTTTATGTCTTAAAAACGTCTCTTTTTGCCTAGAATGTCTTTTACAAGATGAAGATTTTTGTTTGCTTTGTGTTAAAAAGAAAGTGCGTTGTTACCCATTTGAATTAATCATTGCGAAACAGCGATTCTGCTGGTATTTACTGTCATTTCTTTAATCTTTCTCGCTTTGTAAAGTTGATATTGGCCTGAAATACATCTTTTCAAAATGTACTACACATTGGCTTCAAACGATCTTTTTGAAAAACATACTTCCATTAAATTACTCGCATCATCTTGATATAATCTCTGAGAAAAAGTATATTATTCTATTTTTGCCAAATCTGTGTGTATTTCCATGATCCTCATCATTTTTAGAACCTGTTTAAAAGTTTCAAGCTTTGATATACATATTCCTCCGATTTCAATATTTTGTATTTAATGTTTTCGTTTAATTTCAACTGGTTTGTTATCCCTTATAAATTCGTCACATACTCTTTGCAATTGTCAGATTTCTTCGTCAAGGAAGTTTAGAAAAACAGATCCATGACTGTATATGCTTTGCAAGAATTAAAGACATCTTAACAGAAATTTTGCCAAAGAATTCAACGACACGTTTCAACTGAATGTTAAATAAATGATTTGCTTCTAACAAATTTGTCAAATTTTCATGTGCATATGGATGACGGTCATTTTTTTTTTGCAAATAATCCATGAAACAAAGATGTAAGATTTTATACTGTAGGGGATGCCGTGTTGTCTTTGTTTCTGGTAAATATTTTGGTTTTAATTTACTTCTGCATTCTAACCAAATATCTAAGGTGATATAGAAAGTATCTTTTGTAATACTGAAAATTCTTCAAAAACACTGAGCATTCCAAATTATCATTCATACGATTCTCGCTACTATGTACGTCGTGTTATCAGGAGATAGCTGCTTCAAATAAATACTATCTGGTGAAGTAATGCCTTTAGCACCCTTCTCTGCTCACGAACGCCAAATTTTCTGAACACAAACAGATAAGAATAAATCGGGACTCCCTGACGACATCTCCTTTGTATTTCAAAACTTTGTGGTCAATCACATAGATTGCAATATTTTGTAAACTATTGAAATTCGTTCGCGTAACTCCTCCGAACTCAAAAGCAACCAAAATTTTTTTTTAATATGTGTTAAGATTTCAGTGAACTGAACGCCTTTCGAAGCTCTCTCTCTCTCTCTCTCTCTCTCTCTCTCTCTCTCTCTCTCTCGCTCTCTCTCCTCTCTCTCTCCTCTCTCTCTCTCTCTCTCTCTCTCTCTCATTGATGGGAGTAATTTAGTTGTTCTGGTCACTAAAAAAAGAACAACAAATAATTTCCATTCACACAAACTCACACAGAACATGCGCTCACACACACACACACACACACACACACACACACACACACACACACACACACACACTTACTTCCCCGTTCTTTCAATAGTAAATGAAATGGATGAGTGAACACAGGTGCCTAGACTATGTGGTCTCAACTACGGCGATAATCTCACATCGTTCGCAACACACTTGGCAACAATAAATGAATTCACCAAGCACAAAAATAAATGAATTAACATACAAATGAATAAAAAAAAAAAAAGAAAGAAAGAAACGAACAAAGACGGATTTCCCGTCTCACGGCGTCTAACAACCACCCCCATCGTCCCAAAGGTCAGTACGATGATAAATAAATAAAATAGATAGATAAAAAAAAATGTAAAAAACAGGATTTCCTGTCTTCCGGCGCCCAACAACCACTCCATCGTCCCAAAGCTCAGTATGATATTAGAACAGATTAAAGGCGTTTGAAGTCTCCAGAGCCTCAGCGGAGCAGTCTCATCTGAAAGCCAAATACGCCGACAGACTCTTGAGAGGACCAGCAGCTCCTACATCACGGCAGAGCGGATGGCGTTCATGGGGCGCTGAGCTGTGGAGTGAAGAGAAGCTGTCAAGGGTAGTGTCAACTGTCTCGGTGAACTTTGTAACCGGACCCTGTTTAGACTCTTCTTTCGAGGAAACAAAACTGGTTCGCACTCCCGGTTCTTACAGTATGGGAGGTAGCTAGCCAGTCGTTTTTTTTTTTTTTTTTTTTTTTTTTTGCGTTAAATGAAGTCCACAGGTCTCACGCTGGATATGCGCATGCACGTGCGCCCCCTTCGTCCCCCCCCCCCCCAACCCCCCCACAGAGGCGCGCTCGCGGGCACTCGCCTACGCGTACGAAAGTAACACACACACATACACACAAACACACACACACACACACACACACACACACATGGAAATACAAGAAGAAAAGAGGGGAGGGAAGCTGGGAGGTGACATAGCGGAGCCCACTGCATTAAAATAAAAATGTGCATCATCGCCCTTTCCTGACAAGCATTGCACTTGACACACGAACATTAGTGTACAGATCACGGTGGGCTTCTACCCTATTACGTTTTCCACAAAGGTAACACCATCTTCTTGATTTGACGGCTGGAGAGGACAGTCGCAGGAACAAACGAAATGAATGATAAGTATAAATATTAGAATGAAAACTACAACTTCATTGACATCCAAACAGAGCTGTCCGTTCCTCGTTTCTCTGTTTTATTGCCTTTTAAAGGACAATGTTTTTGCTATCCTCTGTTTTTAAACAATGAAGGGTTATCTCTCTAACAGTTCTGAGAATAACAAGATTTATATAAACGTCCTATGGCTTATGATTTTCAAGGATAGCGAGGGGCGGTGGGATGGGGATAAGATGGAAGACGACATAACAGAGACGACGAAAGAACAACAGCAGCAGCAACAACCACAGCGACACAGGCAGCCTGAAACTGAGCTGAAATGGAACCTCCATCGGTGTGGGCACGGACATTCTCAGAACTATCTCGTAAGCCATGACCACACACTCTAAACAACAATACACCTGCAAAAAATCATTCTGATTTGGATTCCTTCCCGGGGGCCGGAATAGCTCAGTTGGCAGAGCGCCGGACTCGTGATCCTGGGGATGCGGGTTCGAATTTCGGTACACGAGGATTTTTCCCTCGGAGTTAACATTGGTTCTGACTCCATTCCCTATACAGTCCTTCGAATGAGACTATAAACCGAGGTTCCGTGTGTGAAAGCACGTACAACATCTTGCACACACGTAAAATCCCATCACCAACTTTCGGAAGAGAAGGCCAGTTTGGCCGTTGGTATGGATGACAAGTTACACATAGCATTCACCTTCCCCGAAGATGGAGTATGGCTGCCTTAATGGCTGGATGAAAAACGGTCCTACACACAAAACTCCACTGCTTGTCTATACAGGCAGTGTCCGCAGGAGTCAGCCTGCGTACGCAGAAAGAAAGAAAAGAAAAGGATTCCTTCCCGGAGGGATAGTTCTCAACCAGTCGTTGTTCTCAGAGGCTGGGCTGGCGCTGAGACACGATCTTTGGATACGTAGATGAAATAGCCAGCATCTTCATCGGTTCCTAGTTCAGCCGCACAGTTTCTGAGACGATGCGGGGTGCCAACCCAAAGCCAAGTCCCCTCAAAACATACCGCAGCAGTACAAGTGAGTGCGGCACGCGCCACGATCTTAACAGACATTTTAATGGAAAGTGGGAAAAGACGGTGAAGAGCCTTAGGGCTTTGATCGGGGTTAACTTCTTATAAACCGGTTCCAGCCATACAGGATAATTTTTGAGGTGCTCCTGGCACCGAATTTCGCGGACTGGCCCACTGGGTGACACGTGCCGCGCCGGCAGCCAGTCGGTGCCCAAGTGCTTTCAGCCATGATTCTGACAAGATCTGGCTTCCGCGTCTCAGCAGCACCCACTCCCCCCCCCCCCCCCCCCCCCCCCCTTTCCACTTCCATTCTCGATCCGGGCGGCAGACAGACGTGTTCACACTGTATTGTTCCACAGCGCCATGAGGAGGGGGGACATTGTGGAGGAGGTAGGGTGACAAAATGGCTGAAAAGCGTCGGCAAAGAACGGAGCTTGTGCCGCCCAGAAAGGGCAAACACTGGAACGGTGGTCCATTAGGCCTGCCACCAGCCTCTTTGGCCTCCTCGTGCTCCTCCTGCTGGACAGCGCCCTCCTCTCACAGGCCGGCCGTTTTGCCCCTGCGTGCGGGTTAATTCAATAATGCCGCCAAGGCCGAAGTCTGAATTTAAGCGTCATTGATCAGGGGCTGGACCAATGCGGCAACGTTGTCTTTACCGTCCTTCATGGAGCTT
Source organism: Conus betulinus (assembly GCA_016801955.1). NCBI lineage: Eukaryota > Metazoa > Mollusca > Gastropoda > Neogastropoda > Conidae > Conus > Conus betulinus. The sequence goes on along the minus strand of JADBJO010001337.1, from coordinate 69,625 downwards.
GTGAATCTGCAAACTGTTGGGTAATGCCAGCGCAAACACTGGACGCATGGCGCCAATTTCCTCCCCCCCCCCCCCCCCCCCCCCCCCCCCCCCCCCCCGGCCATCGACCACCAGCCGTTCTGGCCTCGGGAAAAACTGACTAACTTCCGGTTGCGCGCGCAGTTCCAATGCCATGGTAAGCAATGGATCCTCTTTAAATGATTCTAGAAAGAGGAGAACAGGGAGCGAAATGCCACGAAATTTAATCATACAATTTCCGCGGACGTCAAATATCAACGTCGCTGGCCTGAATGTGGGTTTGACATTCATTTAGAGTTAATCAAACATAAACATGTCTCCATTTTGAGGGTCGCCAATTTGATCAGTTACAGGGGCGGCAATCGGCGGGGCGACAGACAGCAGGGCAGTGCATCTGTTGTCACAGTAAACAGCCGGCCTGCTCGGGGAGCTGGCTCTGTGTTTCGGCAGCTGATGTTTTGCAGCGTTGTGTTGCTTGCCGCCTTCGTCCTTCGTGGCGGCCCAGGAGAACAGGCTTATTACCGCGCCGCGCGCTTTTCACACTTAAACACACTGTGTCGCACAACTTTTTTTTTCCCCTCCGGTGGGAAAGAACTTCCGGAACCGTGCTTGGTTGTTTCCCTTGGACCTAAATCATTCCCCCTCCCCCTCCTCCCTCCCCCAGTCCCCCCCCCCCCCCCCCCCCCCCCCGCACCTCCTTTTCCTTTACTTTTTTTTTTTTCGCTTGCTGGTTGGCGATGGTTGGCGATCGTTTTACGAGACCAAAAACATGAACGAAATCGGTTAGAAAACACGCAAGTGGCGTTTTGTGACGATCAGTTCCATCGAGACATCGTCAGCTTCTCGAAAAACTCGTTGAACACGTGCGGGAACATCTCTCTCTCTCTCTCTCTCTCTCTCTCTCTCTCTCTCTCTCTCTCTCTCTCTCGAAGTTTGGCGACGGCTATAGCTGTTCATGATCTGACCGCTGCTTATTCCCCAAACAGTGGCGCCACCTCCAGACGTGTAGGAGACAAACACAGGCCCCGTGTAAAGACAGATTCACCAGAGCGACTGGAGAGCTTGTTATTAACTCTTTTTGTTCGATCAACTCCTGTGCAAAGAGCCATCGGCGGCGCAGAGGTTCGTTTGTGGTTAGCGGAAGTGTTTAGACTTCAAACACCATGGCACAGTTCACCCCGAACGGACGGCAGACTTTCCTTCGATCGTAGATAGGCTCGCTTTGTGGGGGCCGACTGACCGTCTTGTGCTTTTGAGATGTCGACGAAACGTGGAGTGTTGAGAGGGAGGGGAAGAGGGGTTGGGAAGGGGATGGGAGTGGCTGGATTCGTTTTTTTTTTTCTGCTTTTTTTTGTCTTCTTTTTTGCCCCAGCACAAAAAACATCCTGTCAGCGTGGCGTATTGAGTTGACGGAGTTAGTTACAGACAATATTGATCATGTTTACCCATGTTTGTCAGTTCGTGCAGTTTAGTTCGCCGGTGCTGGAGAGAGTTCGCCGGTGCTGGAGAGAGAGCACAAATTACGCTGAAATAATTCTGGAAACTTGGGAGGGACATTTCCTTTCCTTTACCCACCTACCTACCTCTCCTTCTTTTAAAAAAAAAAAAATCTGTTGATACAAATGAAGATTAGAAAGATGACTTACAACTTACCCATTATGTTAAAAAGAATGTAATCATAATCAATACAATAGAGAATAAATGGTGCAAAAACAGATGAATATATACGCACATACCCCGTCCGCCATGTGTCACACACACACACACACTCGCACACGCGCGCGCGCGCACGCAGAGAGAGAGAGAGAGAGAGAGAGAGAGAGAGAGAGAGAGAGAGAGAGAGAGAGAGAGACTTAACAAATTGGAATTCGAAAAAAAAAATCAAAATAAGGTGTTTTGTTTGTTTTTTTAATTGGGAACTGGATTTCTCAAGATCAAGCGGAACACGAAAACATCTTAGAACTGGATGCCTGGAGATATGCATAGAACATGGCTAAATATGATGCAGTTGGATGTTTTGAGAACATCTTTAAACGTTGACCGTGTAAACAATACAAGCACTGAATTGTATACGTGGCTGGTGGGACGTAGACAAACAGCTACAGCTTTTGTTTGATTTCATGCTTCACTTGCAAAAGCTGAGGCGTTGAAGAAAACAGTGTAATTATACTTACACAGTGCCAAGTGAACAGAAACAAAAGGGAGAATACACTGGTGCTGATTGGTGTGGTGGGTAAAATATCGTTCTCTTTATTCGAGGGTCTTGGGTTCATTACCTGCTGGAGACGGTCTGGCTAGAGGAGATGTTGTCTTCGGGTCAGTGCATGTGTAGACTCAGGGTATCTCTTGGTCTGCGAATGAGAGTTTGAAACTAGGCCCTGTGTGTGGAATACAACAACAACAACAACGACAAGAATAACCACCACCACAACAGCAGCAGCAGCAGCAACAACAACACATGCACAGACAGACAGACAGACAGACAGACACACACACACACACACACACACACACACACACACACACACACACACACACACACACACACACACACACACACACACACACACACACACACACACACACACACACACACACACACACACGCACAGCACACACACACACACACACACACACACGCACGCACGCACGCACGCACGCACACACACACACACACACGCGCACGCACACTCACTCACGTACGCACGGACGCACGTACCCCACCTTCAACACATACACAGTCTTTGTACGCTTGCTGTCTGATGTTATCCTTCCTATAAAAACAGTAGCATTTCGTATGCTGTTGGGATAGATCACACACACACACACACACACACACACACACACACACACACACACACACACACACACACACACACACACTGAGAGAAATTCACCAGCCTTCTCTCCCAGTTACTTTGCTAACTGTCAGACACTCGGACACGATGGAAAAGCTGGCTGGCTGACGACAGCCTGCGTGTAGAGTATAGCTGTATCACTTGGGGGTCGACTTCTGTTGTTTTGCCAAATCTCACCATTACAAAATATATATCTATCGATCACGTGTCAGTCATGTGCTGAATCAATCGGTAATTAAAATGAGTGTTGCCGGCGCCGGATGGTGTTTAAAATGCTAAAGCGCTATGTTCAAATAACGAGTGCGCGCGCACGCGCGCGCTTGTGTGTGTGTGTGTGTGTGTGTGTGTGTGTGTGTGTGTGTGTGTGTGTGTGTGTGTGTGTGCGTGCGTGTGTGTGTGTGTGTGTGTGTGTGTGTGTGGTGTGTGTGTGTGTGTGTGTGTGTGTGTCTGTCTGTCTGTCTGTCTGTCTGCGTGTGTGTGTATGCGAGCGCGCTCGAGCGTGTGTGTATGTGTACATGTATGTGTATATGTGTGTGCGCGCTTGTGTGAGTGTGTGTGTGTGTGTGTGCACGCGCGCGCGTGCGTGCGTGTGTGCGTGCTTGTGTATGTTTGTGCGTGTATGCGTGCTTGTGTGTGCGTGTTTTGTGTGAGTGCGCGCATGCGCACACGCGTGTGTGTGTGGATGTGTGTGCGTGCGTGCGTATGTTCGTGTTTTGTGTGTGTGTGTGTGTGTGTGTGTGTGTGTGTGTGTGTGTGGTGTGTGTGTGTGCGTGTGTGTGTGTGAGAGAGAGAGAGAGAGAGAGAGAGAGAGAGAGAGACAGACAGACAGACAGACAGACAGACAGACAGACAAGACAGACAGACAGACAGACAGTAGGCAGGCAGGCGAACAAATACAGAAAGAGTATGTGCACGCAGTGGCGACACGCAAGCTGTGTAACAAGAGGCGAGAAAGAGAGAGCGAGAGAGAGATAGAGAGAGAGAGAGAGAGAGGAGAGAGAGAGAGAGTGTGTGTGTGTGTGTGTCTTCGTTGAGAGAGAGAGAGAGAGAGAGAGAGAGAGAGAGAGAGAGACAGAGACAGAGAGAGAGAGACTGTCTCTTCGTTGAGAGAGAGAGAGACAGACAGAGAGAGAGAGAGACAGAGGCTGTCTTCGTTGAGAGAGAGAGGAGAGAGAGAGAGAGAGAGAGAGAGAGAAAACAGCGAGAGAGAGAGAGGCTGTCTTCATTGAGAGAGAGAGAGAGAGAGAGAGAGAGAGAGAGAGAGAGAGAGAGGAGGAGGAGGAGGAGGAGGAGGCTGTCTTCGTGTCGATCAACACAACAACAAAAGCAAAACACGTTAATTAGCCCATGAGAAAGAGCGACGCAAGGTAAAACACCGATCGGGAAAGTCCCGCACATCTTAGCTGTTGACGTCCTGATTGCTCCGGCAGCATCTGTCGTGTCGTACCGCCCATCTTGGGGGTAGGAGAGAACCCAGGTCAGCTAAATGGGGAAAACAAACTTTCAGCCTCTCCACTTGACAGATGGCATCGACTGAATTAGCAGGCCAGTTCATCCTCCTTGCCTTGCCCCTCTCTGTCTGTCTGTCTGTTCTGTCTGTCTGCTGTCTGTCTGTCTGTCTGTCTGTCTCTGTCTGTCTGTCTGTCTGTCTCTCCTCTCTCTCTCCTCTCTCTCCTCGCTCTCTCTTTCTTCTTTCCTCTCTCTCTCCCTGTCTGTTCTGTCTTTCTCTCTCTCTCTCCTCTCTCTCTC
>JADBJO010001337.1:57500-60000 GCA_016801955.1 Conus betulinus | reverse complement strand
CCCCTCTCTCCCTCTCTCTCTCTCTCTCTCTCTCTCTCTCTCTCTCTCTCTCTCTGTCTCCTACTTCTTTTGTTCTCTATTGCAGTCTCCCTCACTCTCCCTCTGCTCTCTATCATTCCCTTTCTCTCTTTCTATCTCCCTCCCACTCTCCTTCCTTCTCTCTGTCTGTGTTCTGTTCATTCCTTTACGCCCGGGCAGTCCTCCTCCTCCCCCTATTCCCCCTGAACCTCCTCCCCCAACCCCTTGCATTCTACCCCCCCCCCCCCCCGTTTCCTCCTGACCTCTCTCTCTCTCTCTCTCTCTCGCTCTCTCTCTCTCTCTCTCCTCTCCTCTCTCTCTGTTTGCCCTATCCCCTTTCGCCTTCGTTCTCCCCCCCCCCCCCCCCCCCCCCCACCTCCTTTCCCCCAACATCCTGCCTACCGCTCTCCCATCGATTACACGAACGCTGCTCGTTAAAGGGTCGATGGCACAAGTGTCGACGGTGTTTGCTGTCCGATTGGTTGCCTGTGTCATTTAATTTGGCAGAACTGTGGCAGAACCAACCCCCATTTAATGGGCTGCTGAGAGTGCCAGACTCCCACCGACATGGGCCCGCGAGCTGTAGGAATGAATGAATGTAAGCAGCGGGAGGAGGGAAGAGGATGGGGGTGGGGGGGTTGGGACGAAGGGCGGGGGAGAGGCGGAGGTGATCGTGGTGGTCGTGGTGGAGTGTCGGGGAGGGGTGGGGTTTATGTTGGTTTGATGAGAACGGCTGTGCACTTGGTATGGTGAGCGAGCCTGGTTCGGTCAGACTTGTGGCTGAGCTGGTGTGTTTTGTTCATTGTGTGGTAGCTGTTGTTCTCTAGGGCATACAGTATCATTATCAGCACATTTTGCCATCGTCTGTCATTATCATCACCATGGTAATAATTCATTATCATTGCCTTTGTTGAATCATGGTCGTATTCTGTCATCGCCAACCGTGTGATCACATCGTTACCATCACCACCATTGCCGTTATCACCACCACCACCACCACCACACCCACCACCATCATCATCATCATCATCATCATCTTCATTATCGTCAACATCGTTATCATTGTCATCACAATGGTTGCTTTTGTTGGGGAATTGACCCAGTGGATTAAGCATAGTTCTCTTGATCCAAGAATCGAGGGGTTCAATATCCTCCTCCCCCACCCCTACACACACACAAATGCGCGCACGCAGCTGTCGAGGCAAATCAACTCCTTTATCTTTCTTGCCCCCATCATGGTGTGGTCTCAAACTTGTAACCGGAAAAGAAGTCGACTCGTTTTACATCTTTCGGTGTGTGAATCATTCCAGGGAAATTCTGGTTCTGAAGAAAGTCGGCTCCTTCAGCATATTTGATGCTGTGGATTATTCAACGAAGTTTACAATTCTCATTAAATATATCAGTTCCTTTGGTATTTTCAGTATTGTGGATTATTTCATGAAAGTCCTGAGTCCGAAGTAAGTCGCTTTCTTAAGTGTTTTCAGTATTGTACCTGATCTGGCACACGGCAGTGGTACCTTTAGTATTATGGCTTATTCCAACCAACGATTCCGAAGTTAATCGGCCCATTTAGCATATGTATTTGTGTAGCTTATTCCATAAGAATTCTGATTCTGAGGCAGATCGGCTCGTTTGATATCTTTAGTAAACAGTGGTTTTCTTTGAGAATTGTCATTCAAAGGTAAGTCAGCTCGCTTGGAATCTTAAGTTGTGTGGGATATCACATTAAAAGAAATTGATTCCGAGCTTGTAGAGCTTGCTGAGTATCTGCAGTGGTGTGTTGTTCATTGATGATTCTGTTTCTGATGCAGATAAGATCGTTGAATGTGTTTTTAGCATGGTAGGTTATTCCAAGAGAATTCTGATTCTGAAACAGATCAGCTCGTTGATTGTCTTTAGCATTGTGAGTTATTCCGATAGAATTCTGATTCTGAGGCAGATTGGCTTGTTTTGATATTTGTGTTAAGTGGGCTATTCCTTGAAAATTCACATACTGCGCCAAGTCGACTTGCTTAGCGTCCTTAGTGTTGCGATGGTTTATTTTCTTTAGATTTCTGATACTGAGGTCAGAATATTCATAAGAGTGTGTTGTGCTGCTAGACTTTAGATTCAGAGGCAAGACGACTCGATTAGCTTCTCCGATATTGTGTGCTATCCCTGCACAATTCATATTTCGTCGAAGTAAGCGGCTCCTGTCAAGTTTTTCGGATTGCGGTCTGTTCCGCGAAGGTTTTGATTTTAGAGAAAATATTCAGTTCTCTTCCGCCTTCCGCCCCACCCCTACCCCCATCACCTGTTCCCCACCTCTCCACCTCTTCTCCTTCACTCTCCCGCCCTCCGCCATTCCCGTACCCACCCTCCCTCGTTCCCTGCACCCTGCGACGAATGAAGTCAAACAGTCTGGAATCGATGGTACGGATCAAAACATCGTCGCTCCGATGTTAATATACACTTGTCGTGTTAGTCTGTCTATTCCTGCACA
>JADBJO010001337.1:45000-52500 GCA_016801955.1 Conus betulinus | reverse complement strand
TTTTTTCCTTTCATATTTTGAATGTGGCAATCATTGTTAGATAAAATCAGCTTTTCCCCGTTCATACTTTGACAGTCACAATCATTGTTATAGAAAATCAGCTTTTTTCCTTCATACTTCGACAGTGACAATCATTGTTAATAAGATCAGCTTTTTCCCTTCATACTTTGACAGTGACAATAACTGTATACAAAATCAGCTTTTTCCCCCTTCATACTTCGACAGTGACAATCATTGTTATATAAAATCAGCTTTTTCCCTTCATACTTTGACAGAGACAATCATTGGTATATGAAATCAGCTTTTTCTCCCCATCATACTTTCACAATGACAATCATTGTTATATAAAATCAGCTTTTTTCCTTCATACTTTGAAGGTGACAATCATGGTATATAAAATCAGTTTTTCTCCCCTTCATACTTTGACAGCGACAATCATTGTTATAGAAAATCAGCTTTTTCCCCTCCATACTTTGACAGGACAATCATTGTTATATAAAATCAGCTTTCTTTCCCTTCATACTTTGACAGTGACAATCATTGTTATGTAAATCAGCTTTTTCCCCCTTCATACTTTGACAGTGACAGTCATTGCCATATAAAATCAGCTTTTTTCCCCCTTCATACTTTGACAGTGACAATCAATCTTACTTAAAATCAGCTTTCTCCCCCTTCATACTTTGACAGTGACAATCATCGTTACATAAAATCAGCTTTTTTCTTTTTCATACTTTGACAGTGACAATCATTGTTATATAAAATCAGCTTTTTTCCCCTTCATACTTTGACAGTGACAGTCATCGTTATATAAAATCAGCCTTTTCCCCCTTTATACTTTGACAGTGACAATCATTGTGATATAAAATGAGCTTTTTTTTCCCTTCATACTTTGACAGTGACAATCACTGTTATAGAAAATCAGCTTTTGTCCCTCCTTACGTTGACAGTGACAATCATTGTTATATATAATCAGCTTTTTTCACCCTTCATACCTCGACAGTGACAATCATTGTGCTTTCACCCATGTTGTGATGGAGATAGCCTAGATCAACATTAACTTTAACAATTATTGCTTATCTGCTTCAGTACAAAATGTTTCATCGCCTTTTGTGTATTCCTATGTGAGTCCTGTTACGCTGTGCTGTTGTGTGCTGCATTGCGTCATGAAGGAACTGCACTGCAGGCACAGCGCAGCGCGGCATTCACTCGACAGAATGACACACCGCTTCCAGACATCATGGTTATCTGACTTTACAGTTACGGCCCCTGAACGTGAACTCGTTAAGACTGGCGGGTTGTGGATGTTGAGTTGAAACGTCCTGTTTTAGAGGCCCTTCAGGATGGGGTCTTTTACCGAGGTCTGTAGAGAGCAGGGTTCATCCTGTGATTCGTGGTTCAGTGCCCGCCGGCCAGGATCTGTTGTCGGGTCAACCCGGAGACTGGGGCGCATTTCGATTCGCCCTTTCCGCTTTCGCCCTTTCAACTTTCGCCCTGTCCACTTTGGCCCCAGCGTCCCACCATCCCGCCGATGTTTTGGGTGTTGTTTGGCCCTGAAGCAGGTGTCGCGACTAATTAACGCGTCATCAGATTGTTACACATTCCAGTGCACATACATACACATTCACATGCACGCACGTATGCACACACACACACACACGTATACACACACTCACACGCACGCGCGCACACACACACACATACACATACACACACGCGCGCGAGCGCGCGCGCACGCACGCACACACACACACTCTCTCTCTCTCTCTCTCACACACACACACACACACACACACACACACTCTCTCTCTCTCTCTCACACACACACACACACACTCTCTCTTCTTCACACACACACACACACACACACACACACACACACACACACACACACACACACACACACACACACACGCTCAACGACAAAAGCAACGTTTGGTCTGACATTTCACAGCTTCCGTGCAAGTTTTTCTGTTCCTCCTGATGCTATGCTGGAAATTAATCACAAAAACGTTCGTATTCATTCATGCCCGGCAGAACTAAAAAGACCATCTGAAAGGCTAACGGGGCGAACTGACATATTGCCATTTTCTATTTTCTTTTGCCTCAGTAGTCAGATCGCCCTGGAGAGATGAAATGAACTAGGGCAGGTCGTTCCCTCACTAGAGAGTGTTGTCTGGTGGCAGACTGCAGGACGCGGGGAGTGGAGATGTCCCAGCCCGAAGTCTGTGTAGTTGGTTGGTGAGGTGGAAAGGGTTGAGTTGCCGTTTCTGGCGCTGGTGAGTTGGAGTTTGCGTTGTTGGCTTTTTGTCTCGTTCATCATCCTTTTCTCATTCCCGTGTCTTAAGTGGTCGTAGGGAGGACGTGAGGGACGACTTTGTCGATTTTCTTCTCCATCGCGGCCTGTCCTCTGTTTCTAGGGAGTTCTGGCAGCCTGAGGTTTGTCCATTCTATGACGTTCTCCGACCAGCTCTTTGCCTGCCTCTGCGCCTTTCTCTTCCATGCCTTGCGGGATTGTCTTTGCCAGCCAGTCGTGTCGTGTCAGGTGGCTAAACCATATCAGCTTCCTGTGGTCTTGCTAGTGTAGTCACCTGTTCTCGGACAGAGTCGTTGGTTTCTGAGCTCAGTGCAGGAGATGTGGAGCAGTCTGTCTTGTTAACAATGTCAATAGCTGTTAGTAGTTCCTCTGATCTCAGTGACAGCCTTCTTCCAAGTGCCTGTAAAGCTCCCTTCCAGGACTACCAATACGGATTCACACGATCACATTTTGGTCAGCTCGGGTAGAACACCCAAACAGGTCGTCCTACCCCCGCCCTCCCCCTTCTCACTCAACTGTTGAGAGCCGGAGCGCAAGAGTATGAGTCTCAGAGGTTCGACCCAATGCCCAGGGAACTGGGGATCCTCTTTGTCTCTTTCCACCTTCTGTGCCTCCCATTCCTCTTTCCTGCACAGCGTTTAAACCAACTGTCTGTACCGGAGGATGGGAGGGAATGCGCAATGACTGTCCATATTTCTGAGAAGTCCCCAGTCCGTAGGTAGTTGCAGAACATTTCCTTTGGTCATCTTCTGGGTTAGCATGCGTCCTGTCTTCACATTTAGTTGGTGGCTGAATTCGTCCCAAAGGCTCCACGACTCTGGCAGACATAAGGCTACGAAGCCACCGAGTCCCTGATCTCCGTCCTCCCTCTTTCTCATCATTTCCCCTTCCCCGCGGATCACACATGGGCCCTGGCTTCAAGAGCCCCACGTCTAATACAATGATTATCATTATTATCACCATCGTCATCATCATTATTGTAATCATTATTTTTGTTATTAAGAGTGTCCACACAGCGCCTATCCTCGGTAAGAAACTTAGCTCTAAGCGCCTTACAATGCGCGCTTTCGTTTACACAACAGGCTGCCTACCAGGTTGCAGCCGACCGAAGAACTGCCTGCTGGCGCCACATTGAGTTATTTCCTGTGTCATTCGGTCAATATCAATTACTCAGCTCCCCTCCCCCCCCCCCCCCCCCCCCCCCCCCCTTCATTTTTTCGATTTCTCACGCTGGATGCGTGCTGTGTGTAACGTGTCATCCATGCCAACGACCAAACTAGCCTCTCGTCCGCAAGCTGAGGATGGGATTTGACGTCTTTGCAGTATATGATGTGTGCGTTCACATACGGAGCCTCGGTTGATAGTCTCATTCGAAAAACTTTCGAGAAATGGAGTCAGAACCAATGTGCACGTCGATTTAAGACAGTCCATCCAAATACACCAACAGCGCCTGCTGCTGGACACTTGTGAACCGCAGAAGACCCAGCAATCCGCCAATGTCCCACCCCGGCCACAGCAATCCGCCAATGTCCCACCCCGGCCACAGCAATCCGCCAATGCCCCACCCCGGCCACAGCAATCCGCCAATGTCGCACCCCGGCCACAGCAATCCGCCAATGTCGCACCCCGGCCACAGCAATCCGCCAATGTCGCACCCCGGCCACAGCAATCCGCCAATGTCCCACCCCGGCCACAGCAATCCGCCAATGTCCCACCCGGCCACAGCAATCCGCCAATGTCCCACCCCGGGGCGGCAGGAGCAGCTGACCCGTGAAACGAGCAGACCGTTAATCACGTGGTGCGGAGGGAACTCTGCGACGCCCAGACAGCAGAGCTGCCCGTCAATGTCTTCAAAAGCGAACTGCCACCTCGTCCTCCGTCAAAGAAGGACAGCTAAATTGTCATTATTATCTCTGGCGTCGGGAAGGGGTGGGGGGGGGGGGGGGGGGGGGGGGGAGGGGGGGAACCGACAACCTCTGACCGTGAGCTCGTTTCTGTCTCTTTGAACCAACTAAGGGGTCAAGCCCTTCATCGGACGTCGGGGATATCCAGTGACCCATGGATTTCAGGGAGGGAACGTTCCGTTGCCGTCCGTCATAGACATGACGGAGATGGCCAGCCTTTAGTCGTGGGGAATTATTTACAGACGCAGACAAACACAGTACTGATGAACATGAGAAGCCATACTTTGCTGACAAAATCGGGGAAATATTCTGAAAGCAGCCTGAATATGGAGTGAGTTTTTGTGTGATGCAAGAACCGTGGTATAGGTGATTTCACTCCCGCGACGCTCTCACGAAATTTCTAGTTCTCAGAGAGATCAGCGTATCTGAACTGACAGTAGTCTGGGTTTTGCCTTTCTTCCTCTCGTCCCTCTCCCTTTCCTTCCCATTTTCATCCTTTTTTCTTTTCTTGTTCTTTTCTTTTCTTCTCTCCCCCCCCCCCCCCCCTTTTTTTTTTTTTTAACATTCATTTCCTTATGTATCCTTATCCCCCACGAGACGAGAGTGTTTAATTTGCAACGGATGATGACGTCTCTGAGATAGCCCTCATAATCAGCTAGGTCTGGACAGACGCTGACTTTGTTCCCCAGTGATGGAATATGCATGCCGTTGTGATAATAAGCAGTTTGAGAGGAGACATGCGTGCAAGTCCATCTCACGCCTCACAGACGTGTGACGTGATGAAAGACGAAATGGCGCAGCGGTCCAAACAGCTCTCTCCACACCTTCCCTCCCGCCTTTCTCCTGGCGTAAGACCCAGCAACAGGACCGTCCACGACTTGCGGAAAGACAGACCTGGCGAGTCGGCAGCTCAATGCGCCGTCTACATGCATATATATACATCAAAGAGGCCGCGAGGTCCGCCCCGCCCGCCCCGCCCGCCCGCCCTGCCAGCTGAAACTAGTTACTGCATGGAATTGATCACCATGAAATCGGCATCCCCCCATTTGTCTCCGGGCATTAGCATCGTCGGCCTTCCCCTCTGGCTCCTGCAAATCGTGTCTGACAGCCCAATGTTTGGAGGACACAAAAATTATTCGCTCCTTCCCTTTTTTGCACTGCGATGGACTTTGACACATAGCGGCAAGGAGTCAGCCCCGCGCACTGACATGGAGCGAGGCTCGGGGAGAGAGAGAGAGAGAGAGAGAGGGGGGGGGGGGGGGGGGGGGGGGGACGGATGTTTGGTGGGAAAAGAGGCCAGAATCACTGCTGTCCCCCCAGCGGAAACTAATAGCAAGAATCGTTTCCTGGAAATACGGATGGGAAGGGCGAGGTGGGTGGATGGAGGTGGGGATGGGAGATTCCGAATTGAGTGATTTCCCCCGTCTTAGCAGCAGCGGCAGTAGGGGTAGGGGTAGGAGTAGGGGTGGGGGTGGGGAAAGAGTGTTGGGGGTGGGTGGGGGGGGGGGGGTGGGGGGAGGAGTCCAGCCAAATCCCCCTGACATAGCAGCCAACAAGGCGCTCCGACCCGCAAGCCTGGCGCTGATCACACGGGCGAAAACCTAATTACAGCCCCCGTGTTCATTGCATCAAAACAACTGCTGATTAATTCAAATTTAATTTCTCCGCTACTTTGTCCAGCGTGGCAGCGGGGGGCCGGACCCGGCGCGGCCGTCAGTCGAATGTGCAGCAGATAGGATCTTAAATGGGCGAGCAGGCGTGATCTCTGATAGCCCGCCTCCATTTCAATGGAAATGACGGCCATTTTCTTGCATTAGGCACCAAAGCTCGCTGCCACTTTGCATCACGCCTAATCCCGGGGATTCTCGCGTTGATTGGACGCCGAGGGTCAGAGTTGCGGGCCCTGACGACATTCGAGGGGGGGGGGGGGGGGGGGAGGAGGAAAAGGAGGGGGGCTGTGACTTCTGTGGATTGGAGGGTGGGGGATGGAGGGGGGGGGGGAGAAGAGGAGGAGGGAGGGTTGTAGCGTTGTGGCGGGGCGGTCTTTGGGGGACCTGTCCAGCGGGCACTGGCGATAGCCTTTCCTGTGGCACTCTGTTAGATCTGCTCATACACCTAGGTGGCGGAATCCCTCTCCCCCCACTACCCCTCCTCCTGTCCTCAGTACTTCCCCAGTGCTGCCTGTCCACGTAAGGTCGCTTCAGAGGTCAGCGGCTGAAGGAAGAGGAGAGGGGGAAAGGAGAGGCAAACAAACGGGAATGGAGGGAACAGAATAGGGGAGTTGGTGGGGGAGTGGGGGGAGGGGACAGGGGGAGGGAGGTGGGAGGAAGGAGGCTGAACGACAGGAGAGAAACCACGTAATGCAAGTGGCAGCGTTTTGAATAACGTCATTTCCTGTCGAGGGATGAGAAATGTCCAACTGGATGAAAGCTGCTTTGAGAGATGTCGTCCGCTTTAATTTTTCTTTTTGTGTGTGTGTGTGTTCTTTCTTCTTTCTTTTTCTTTCTTTTTCTCCTGTGATCCCAGTGACCCCAGTCTGCAGGTACCAGTAAAGACGAGTGGAAGGAGAGGTGGGATAGGGGTGGAGGTGGGGGTTGGAAGGGGGGGGGGGGGGGGGGGGCAAAAAAAAGAACCGACGAAGGCTCTCCCGATATAATTTGCCGCCGTTCTATGTAGATCTTTCGAGGAAAATTATTCATTTCTGGGGCAGGAGGAACGGACCAAAGATGAGACATTCAACCACAGAATAAATTTTTACCCCGATTTAGATCAAGCAACGTCAAACTTTTAATGAAACTTTTCGAAGACCTGTTTTAAAAAAAGCAGATGGGAGTGCGGAGGTGAAGGACAGGAAGGGGGGGGGGGGGGGGGGGGGGGGGGAAGAAGAAAGGGAAAAATCAATGTGGTCAGATGCTCGAACAAGGTAGAGTTAGTATTGTAATTTTTTTTAATACAAATGAACACGCTAAAACAAGAAGCGACTGGGGGGGGGGGGGGGGGGGGGGGGGGGGGGGGGAGCAGTATTCCATTTTATTCTCCTTCATTTTCTGTTTAATCTAACAGTCAAATGCCATCAGTGTAAGAGTCGGTGTCAATTTGATGGGAGCAGTGTGAGTCAGAAATCGCTGTACGAAAAGAAAGTTTGTTTGTTTGTAAGTCCTTTCTTTCTTTCTTTTGTTTGTTTGTTTGTTTCGTTTTCTGTGCTCTCTTTCCGGCATTTCTCTTTCCGGCATTATCTCTTTCCGGCATTATCTCTTCTTTCCGGCATTATCTCTTTCGGCA
>JADBJO010001337.1:30000-40000 GCA_016801955.1 Conus betulinus | reverse complement strand
TCGATTTTATTCCCAAAACAGTTTACGAACGGAGCAACATACCAGCTGTTCTTGCTCGTTGAAATCTTAGGAAAGAAGAGCCTTTTTTCCCCACCACCACAATTATGGAGGTTCCACCATTTGTCGCCGAACACATTTTCTAATTCATAGAAAAACATCCTTGTTTGAAACTGATGTTGGTTCAAGTTCAGAGAATTGCAAATCGAAGAGTCAGCAAATATTTGAAATGCTTTCCCTTTTTTTCCAAAACCGTTTCATTGATTTGACAACATTTTATACATGCAGTATAAACATATCTCAAATTTCAGAGGCTGTCCATAATAATATCAGAGGCTATTCAATCAAGAACAGAAAGTGAATTTGACCGAGAGTCGATTAAAAGTCGGGTTAACTTTTGTAACGGCTAGTTTCTCTTGCAATTCGGTCTGATATCCTGTGCACGCAGGTGATTATAGACATTTTGGTCAATCTTCTATTTTCAAGTTGTAATTGACATGAATATCAGTTTTTAACAACTAAAAAAAAATCTCTCAAGTAGAATTTCGAAAATTTGAATTATGTACTTCCATATTCTTTCCATATATTTTCTCATCAATCATACACTTTTACTCTCTCTCTCTCTCTCTCTCTCTCTCTGTGTGTGTGGTGTCTCTGTGTGCGTGCGTGCGTGCTGCGTGCGTGCGTGCGTGCGTGCGTGCGTGTGCGTGTGTGTGTGTGTGTGTGTGTGTGGTGTGTGTGCATGCTCGCGTCGTCGCGCGCGCACGTGCCTTTGTGTGCGTGCGCGTGTGCGTGTGTGCGTGTGATTTCAATGTGTCTCCTTTACTGTCTTTATTGATAAGTGTTGATATCATGACTCTACAATAGTAGGCTATTTAGAGTCTACCGTCATCAACAGAGATGAACAGAGCATAAACAAATGGGCAAACCAATCACACACACCCCCCCCCCCCTTCCACCGCCCCACCCCCATGTGTTTCAAAGACCTGCTCCCAGCTGTACAGTCTGTGAGTAAGAATGTGGTCCCATGATTGTGCCACCACCTGAATAACGGCTGTTGCTGACCACATGTCCACTTTCTCCATGTACACATTCATTCAGATTAAATACAAGAAGACTTCAGATTGCAACCAGTTACTTGTTTTCGCGGACATTAGAAATTCAACATTGAATCTGAGGAAAGCGAATTAATTTAAGTAACGAAAACGAGCGTTCAGTAATATAGCAATTATCCATGAAAACAAGAACAAACGTAGATAATCCCGTTATACTGAGTTATTCACATACGGTCTTAATTCCGAATAAGCCACATCCTTCATCCACCTGTCAACAACGCCCTTTTAACCTCTCCATGCAACCTGTTAAGAATAACAGTTATTTGAAAGAGAGAGAAGTTTATTTAAATAAAAACAGAAACGTATATGTACAAATAAATAAAAGACAGGAGGGAATCGTACTCAAAGGAAAGACGTGTCACCGTTCACAACAGTGTTTATAATTTTTTACATAAATCAACCCTTTCGAAAAATGGCATCAGTTAAGCATTCGTATGCTCTCGAAATAAAGTCTTTGAGAACTGGAATGGACCATGTCATAAACATCCACAATTACCGTTCTTCATGTCCACAGCACACTTCCTGGTCACAACGGGTCCAGCACATGCTGACCATGGGCACGCTTTCTAACGAAGGGAATCAAACGGCAAGCAACTGAAACGAAGAAAAAAATTCGCATTTTGTGCACTCTGTTGAAAGATCAAAATAAGATAGCAACTTGTTGATTTTATTGTCGTCCTTGGAAGAAAAAGTCCAACTTCTCCATCACACATACACGGTGTGATGATCCGGTGTATAAAACAAACAAACAAGATCAAAATAAGATAGCAGCTTGTTGATTTTATTGTCGTCCTTGGAAGAAAAAGACCAACTTCTCTATCACACATACACGGTGTGATGATCCGGTGTATAAAATAAACAAACAAAAAAGCAGCCGGGTGGACAGTACCTTGGATACTTTTCAGTTTAATGAATAAATAAATGAATAAATAAACGACTTCTGTATAATTGAGCCAAAGCGATTTATAATGAACTGGAATGTGGAGAAGTCCCATCCGTTTCAGGCTCTTCACGTTCTGTCTTGATCAGCACATCAAAGACGTCCTGTTTCAGAGCCTCTGGCGTCTCCATGGCAACACCAGGGGCCTGTTCGGAAGGCGACTTGGCCACACTCTCGTCGTTCACCACGTCAATGTCTTCGTCAAGGGCGGCAACAGGCTTGCTCTCTTCCTGCTCCAGACACTCTGTCTCCTTGAACTCAGGATCCTGAGAGACCCTCGCCCGTTCTGCCGCCAGTTGAACGCTCTGCCAGAACTCGGCGCGAAGCTTGCTCGGGTTTTTGTTCATGGATACATCATCTCTATCCGTCGTCTTGCTAGTGGACGGGTCAGGTGTCTTGTTCTCCTTGCGGGAAAACGTTTTGGGTGTCACAGCGGCGAAGGTGGTGTCTGGTGTAGGGGGCGGAGACTCGATCTGCTCCACCACAAAGCCTACGGGCTGGGTGATCTGGAAGAGCGGCAGCATGTTGAGGGCCAGCGGTCCCAGTGACTTGCAGGCCTGCACGCGGGGGTACTTGGAGTTGGGCCTCCGTCCACGAGGCACCCGAGGCGCCTCCAGGAGCTTCTCGATGGAGAAGGGACACTTGCTGGAGGCGGTCAAGGGCCTCCCCGACACCTCCCTCCCTCCGTCCCGCCTCGTGAGATCGTCATCTTCGCTGCTGAGTCCGATGGACGAGTCCATGGAAGCCGAGGGGGAGCTGGGTCGGGAGGAACTGCAGGAGAATCCCTTCAAAGACCCCGAGGACGACAGCCTGGCCAGAGCCTCATTGGCGCCGTCCATGAGGTTGACGTCGACGTTACCCATGGCCGCCCTCCGCTCCTCCAGCTTCCTCAGCCGCTCCTCCTGCTTGCGGCGTTTCTTCTCTCTGCCGCTGCCGCTCTCGCCGCTCGATCTCCACGGGGTCCATGGGCTCGCCGCTGCAGGTCTGAGGGTGGGCGTTGTGCGCGGGTCGGCCGGGCCCCTTGCGGGTGTTCTCCTTCTTCCGCCACTTGGCCGGCGGTTCTGGAACCACACCTGTAACAGCCAGAAAGCGTCAGGAGGGGGTGAACGATTTTGGCGCTGCGCAGGTTTTTGGGCAATAAGAGTCCAGATTACATTTTTTTTTCTTTCTTTTTTTTTTTTTTTTCTGCCACGTATCCACCCCCCCCCCCCCCCCCACCCCCCCCCCCCCCCCCCCCCCCCCCCCCACCCCCCCCCCCCCCCCCCCGATCTGTGCTGTAGATGGCAAAGTAAGGTAAGGGCAAAAGGAGCTTAAAACTGGAGAGAGAGAGAGAGAGAGAGAGAGAGAGAGAGAGAGAGAGAGAGAGAGAGAGAGAGAGAGAGAGAGAGAGAAGGGTGGGTGGGGTGAGAACGATGAGGATATTATATTTAAAAACAAATTTGTTGTGTTGAATTTTTCTGTCGTCCAGCAGCAACTACAGTACTAACAAGGTGATCCCTCCCACAACCCCATTCTCCCCTTCACCGCAGTCCCCCCCCCCCCCTCTCCGTCCCCTATTTTACCCTACTCCCCCACCTCTGTCCCATCCTCTCTCTCTCTCTCTCTCTCTCTCTCTCTCTCTCTCTCTCTCTCTCCGTCGAAATCACATTCCCACCCATCTGAATGCTAATTGACAGGCGTTTAATTTGCCACAGAAGCCGGCTTGTTGACAATGCCTTTTTCTCTTTTCTTTTTTTTCTTTTTTTTTTTTTTTTAGTAAAGCCGGGTCGGCAGGCGCTGCCGATAACCATTTTGTGGGCAAACATGATCGACCACACGGGGCAGGCGGCCCGACTCGCCGCAACCAAACAAACCTGAACGGACGGCCGCTTTTGGTCCGTGGGTCGGCGATACTTTAAATTCATCTCTAACTACCTCGCTCTTTTGGCTCTTTTTCATTTTATTTATTTAATTTTTTGACAACTGCCCTACCCTATTCCATCCCACCCTACCTCTGTCTTTCTGTTTAATTTCTTCGTGTTCGTGTGTGTGTGTGTGTGTGTGTGTGTGTGTGTGTGTGTGTGTGTGTGTGTGTGTGTGTGTGTGTGTGTGAGTGAGAGAGACAGAGAGAGACACAGAGAGACACAGAGAGAGAGAGAGAGAGAGAGTTGGTTTGAGCGCTGAAAAGACCGGGAATCGGATAAAGAGCAGCTTTAGCGCTAGCATCAGAGTTCGTTACGAACTGGTTACCATTAGTGGGAGAGGTGGCGATCAATTACAATTTATTTAGCTCAGTTCTCAGAGCCCTCATTGGCCCCTGTGTGGCTGGCTGGCTGTAATGATAGAAATGAAACTGAACACCGATCTCATTAGCTTCTGTTTGCTGCCCCTGTTTGATGGCTTCTGTCAACTGCATGAACATTATCACGTGTGTAACGACACGGCTAATTCTTTGCCCTGAATTAAAAACAAAAAATAAATATACACAAAGCAATGAAGCACCAGTGTAAAGGTGTTTAATTTAGTAACGGTTTCCTTGGTCAGTGCGCAACTTAAAAGGGATTGATCTATTGTAATAAGGGAAGGGGTGGGATGAAGGGGGTGGACAGGAATGGGAGGGGGCAAAGAGATTCTGTACCTGTCTCCCACTCCGTTAGGGAAAAATAAAAAATATATTATATAGAAGCGCCTTCAGCTTGCTTACGAAAATAGAGAGAAAGAGACAGACAGACACTGAGACAAAGAGAAAAGAGACAGACAGACACTGAGACATAAAGAGACAGACAGACACTGAGACAGAGAGAAAGAGACAGACAGACACTGAGACAGAGAGAAAGAGACAGACAGACACCGAGACAGAGAGAAAGAGACAGACAGACACACCGAGACAGAGAGAAAGAGACAGACAGACACCGAGACAGAGAGAAAAAGAGACAGACAGACACCGAGACAGAGAGAAAAGAGACAGACAGACACCGAGACAGAGAGAAAGAGACAGACAGACACACCGAGACAGAGAGAAAGAGACAGACAGACACTGAGACAGAGAGAAAGAGACAGACAGACACTGAGACACAGAAATTTCATTTCGTTGGGAACAAATCATACAATGCCATGGCCTCCTGCAATCTCCCCCTCCCTGCTCTCCTCATCCATCCTCCCGATCATCACTTTGGTCGGAAGGGACCTCTTCCTTTGCCTTCTTCTCTCCCTTTCCCATCCACACTTCCCCCATTCTCCCCTCTCCCGATCATCACTTGTTTTCATTCCAGATCAAAAGGACAAAGAATGATCACCATCCAGCAGTATTTGATCACGACACGTCTCATCTGGAAAAACTCTTGTCACTAACCCAGTCAAACTGCATATGGCACTGAATGAGATTTTGGGAACAGTTTACTGACAAGACCTAATAGTAGTTAGTCTCCTTCTTTTCCCTTACTTTGTGAAAAGTCATTGCACTAAAGAACTGTTCAACAGGGCTCTCCAGTTCCTTATGAAGACTCACTGCACTGAAAAACTGTTCAACAGGTTCCCCCAGCTCTGTGTAAAGACTCACTGCACTGAAAAACTGTTCAAGAGGTTCCCCCAGCTCTGTGTAAAGACTCAATGCACTGAAAAAACTGTCCACCCTGCAATGTTGCCAGTCCACCGTTTTTGCCTTCCATCGTTTTACCTGTCTTCCCCTCTTCTTCTCTTCAAACGGTTTCAGCAAGGCCGTTGAATCTTGTTACATGGACAAACCAACGTGCATTCTTTTTTGAACCGATGTCAGCAGATCAACATATGGTCTGATGTTCTCCCTAATGGCTTGACACATTTGCTCACTTACGATATGATCGGTATATCTGATGTTTAGTATCTTGCAACAGCACCTCATTTCCATGAGTTGGATTCTTTTCTCCGGATCTGTAATGAGGGTCCATGCCCCACGTGCATACAGAAAGATGAAAAGATGAAAATGTTATACCAGTGCACAAAGGAACCTCATTTCGCGTTTCATGGAGATGTTACTTGCCCTCCATATATGTTTCAACTTGGAAAGTGCTGCCGTTGTCTTTTGCTGTCCTTGAGAGGTTTCTGTTTTGAATCCCTCATTGCTCGTGACGGATCCCAGGTAAATGAGCTGTTGAACAGTTCTTTGTTTTCTGTCAGACAAGGATGTTTATCTTTTCAACGCTGTTGATGACTATGTGCAACTGAGTGTAGCATTCTTTAATCTGGTTATTATAGTTTCATGTAGGAGCATGTATTGGAAACACCTTGATCTTGAATGGATTAGCTCCATGGCAGATGTTCATGGCCTGCTGCAAACACGACATCATCCAAGCACGAAATGCCGTATGTTATTTTCATCCAAAACCCTTCCTCCATATACACGTTTGTCATCTTCTCTCCATCCACTACAGTACAGGACGTGCTCTTCTTTTGTCTCCATCCTCTAACATCCTTCATCCAGCTCCACAGAGAGACCCGAGAATATGTCAGGATCATCTGTCGACCTCATGGGTCTACTCTTTCACTTTTCTAGCCTGCATGAGAGTCCTCACGTTCCAGATGGCAAGTGTATATAATATTCCTTCCATGGATGAGGTATAGTTTCCCCCAACAGTACACTCTTTGAGTCCGGCTTGGTGGAGGTCGACGGATAACGGGGTCACTGTTAACCCGGGCTGTGCCCGATCCGGAATAATCTCTTCATTCTTTTCTGTCATGCAGCATGTCTTGGGCAAGCCGAACGTAGCAAAGCCCATCTCTTCATGTGTGACTTTCATATTGGTGTACTTCCCACATGTGGCCAGCAGTGCTGGGTACCCTAGATACCAGTAGCAGAGAACCTGGTGGTGACCTAAGAGTTAGATGTTCTGATTAACGTGAGTGAGGCCCAACGATCAGGACTGGGAGTGGCAGGATCAAACTCAAGCACAGATTTGTCGGCCCTCTCACAGTTTGTCGGCCCTCACACAGATTTGTCGGCCCTGTGTTTCTCTCACAGATTTGTCGGCCCTGTGTTTCTCACAGATTTGTCGGCCCTGTGTTTCTCTCACTCTCTCGGCCCTGTGCAATTTGTTCACAAACATAGCATCAGCCAATGCCCCGTCACCTTTTCCGTCTCCGGTTTCCTGCTCAAACCGCCAGATGCTTGCCAGTCACCAGGTCAGTCTCCCCTGCAATGCAGTACGTTCTTACAACAACAAAAAAAAAAAAGGGGGGGGGGGGGGGGGGGGGGGGTAAACTCATGTTCGTGCACTGAAGTCCAACTTTAAACAGGTGTCACTGGGCACTTCAACACGTGTACAAGCCCTACGACCAGTACAAGTTTTGTCACAAGCCAAAAATCCATCTGAACTCACGGAAAAAGATGTTTTGGGATTTGTCTAGGGTGCAGTTAGGCCATCCACGTGTATGTATATGAATTCTGCTTGAAACGGGCAAGAGAGGAAGAGTTTGACATTGCATTAAAGCAAATTGAGATCCAGACTGATGCAGACCTACATATAATATGTAGTGGCTATCATAAAGCAAACGTGAAGCCATTGCGTTTATGACATCCCACTCAATGATGAAATGGCAATAGCTACGGCCATTTGAACACTTGATTTAAAGAAGAAGAAATCACTTTGAATGAACATAGAACTTACGAAGTATGTTCATTATCGTAAATATGCTTACCAGAATCATGAAAGATACTGACCTCATGTGCCCTTTAACGGAAGCGCTCATAAAAATGACCTAGAATAACTGCCCGAGCGATTTGAATGTAAGCTCTGTTGGTAGGATTTCAGTGAATGAAGTGATAGTGGCATTTAGTAACAAGAGCTGAAAAGTCGGATTCAGTGAAAAAAAAAGCAAACACACAAGGAGGAATTCCCGAATGACAGGGGCACGGACAAAGCAGCTGTTGCTTTTGATCTTCTCAGCGAGTTGTTGACGAAACGATCAGCTAATCCCCGTCACCAGTTTCCGTCTCCGGTTTCCGATAATCCTCTCCGAGCTGCCAGAAGCTGGCCGTCACCATGGTAGCCCCCCTTCCCCTCCCCCGGGATGCAGCACGCCAGGTGCTTGTCACCAGGGGAGGCTGTGCTGTGGGGTGCGGCACAACGTTGGAGTGGGAAGGGGGCACTCCAGTCCAAGACACCAACGTTCTGTCAAAGTTCTCTTCAAGTTAAAGTGACGTCTTCAGCGCTTGAACAACTACATGAGGTTAAAACATTTGTTCAGCCTATGCTAGATTTTTCAAATTCCAGCCAGGTCAGGATGGAGAAGCCTTGACAATTTCGTGTCTGTTGCCATCACACTATCAATGTGCTTTGACCTTTTTTGTTATGGTCTCTGTAATTAACAGATCCATTTTGATCTAAGGTTTTGTATGAAAACGCCAGCAACCTACAGAGATAATACCGGGTCAATCTTTATAAAGGTCGTTGGAATGCAAAAGGTGAAACTGATAGAGTTACTGCAGTGTCGATAACGTAACTCAAAGATAGAAAACTTCAGCACCGTTAACCACTTGAAGTAGCGACAGGATATACTTACATTACCGCAAATCTGTTTGTAAAGAAAAAAAAAAGAAAGAATGAAAATGAAACCAGCTGACTGGGTTTACCCTTTTAAGAAGAACAGCTAACAACGGGGATTCGAAAGAACGGCTCTTGGGGCTTTAAGTCTCTGGAGCTAATGATGGAATTCTAATACCAAGAACGGCAGTGGAATTCACTGGGCTGGTAGCTGGATGTTCCAACATGAGCTGACAGTGGCATGAAGGCCTAGCGACAAATCCCAGCAGCAGCAGAATCACCCACAAGACCTGGCAGTGGAGGCAGCTTTCAAACACGTGCACTGATCTGACAGCTTCGAGAACTTTCTTCCGCGAGTTGTTGACAAAACGATCAGCTAATCCCCCGTCGTCTCTTCCGTCTCCGGTTTCCGATAGTCCTCTCCGAGCTGCCAGAAGCTCGCCCGTCACCATGGTAGCCTCCGATGGGGTGCAGTTCGTCAGGCTTCCATTGGAGAGGGGAAAGGGTAGTCCGATCCCACGTCCTGAAGCCCCGTCTCCAACGGGTGTCTCGGGGCACTTGAACGGGTAAGGGAAACACTCGATTAGGGTGATCAAATGTCCGAATTCCTGGTGCGGTGAGAGAGAGGGAGTCGTGGGAGATCATCACGACTCCGTTTCGGTGGCTCGAACACGTCTTCATATAATTGAATTCAGGAGGAGTTTGCTTAAGGGAGCCCTGCGTGTGCCGAAGGTGTTGACAGGACAGCTTGTTGAGAGAGTGTAGACAGTGACCGACAACAGACGGGGGGCCTTTGTCTTTGAACAGGAAGTAGCAGTGTGAAGAAGACGACCATGCACAGTGCAGAGGCTTTTCAGGAGTAGGGCTGGACTAGAGGTCTGGGGCTAGGAATGGTTTCAAAATGAGTGAGTGAAAGAATGAACGCATAGGTGAACAAATAAGCAAACTGATGAAAAAGGGTTAATGAATTGGAAAGTGTATCTTAGTTACATCTTGCACACGGTGGGGACAGTAGGTTGGGTACAGCCTGGTCCTGCTAAAAAAAAAAAAAAAAAAAAAAAAGCCACACGGTGCTCCCGAATATTTTCCCGCGGTCGACTCCAGTGTTCTCAGCTCTGCTGAGGCCGTGCAGAAATGACATATGATTCAAGTTTTTATCCAGCTCACCCTTCTATCCAGTTCACACTAACAGATTTGTCTCTGCTTGCTTTTTGATACTGCACATACCCCAGTTCTCTGAGTAGGCCCACAGTCTCTCTCTCTCTCTCTCTCTCTCTCTCTCTCTCTCTCTCTCTGTCTCTGTCTGTCTGTCTGTCTGTCTGTCTGTCTGTCTCTCTCAGTCAGTCAGTCAGTCAGTCAATCAGTCAATCTGTCTGTCTGTCTGTCTCTCTCTCTCTCTCTCTCTCTCTCTCTCTTTCTGTCAGTCAGTCAGTCAGTCAGTCAGTCAGTCT
>JADBJO010001337.1:7500-12500 GCA_016801955.1 Conus betulinus | reverse complement strand
GAGCACCTAAGGCGGTGATTTTTTTTTTCTACCTAAGGCCGAAATCCACCTCTTCATTTTTTGGTGCTTCACACTATCCTCTTCATCTGCCCAAAAAAACAAAAAGCGGAAAAAAAAAAAAAAAAAAAAACAATTTCCACTACTGTTTCTTTTCCTTCTCCAATCAATCCCTCACACACCATGCATTGTCTGTATGTTTTCTCATAAATGGACACATTTTGCTGATTTTATCCTTTTGGCGCTTGATACAAAATGTCTGGGTTTGTTAGTGTTCTAATGTGTGGTGTACTGAGAATTACCCAACACTGATAATTTTCGTATGTAGGGAAATGATTGAGAACATCAACACTGAAAATGTCTGTATGTAGGAAAACGACAGAAAAATTACCCAACACTGATAATTTCCGTATGTAGGGAAACGATAGAGAATTACCCAACACTGGTAAGTCCGTATTTTAGGGAAACGATAGAGAACTACCAACACTGATAATGTCTGTATGTAGGAAAACAATAGAGAATGACCAACACTGATAATGTCTGTATGTAGGTAAACGATAAAAAAACTACCAACACTGATAATATATGTATGCAGGGAAGCGATAGAGAACTACCAACACGTGATAATTTTTGTATGTGGGAAACATAAATGGAATGGGGGGGGGGGGGAAAGAGAAATGAATGAAAAGAATGAGAAGGAAGGGAGGAAGGGAAAGAGAAGGAAAGGAAAAGAAAGAGAAAGAACATAAATGGAATGGGGGAAAAGAGAAATGAATGAAAAGAAAGAGAAGGAAGGGAAGGGAAGGGAAGGAAAAGAAGAGAAGAATGACAGACAGACGGAGCAGAGAGGGACAGAGACGAAAGAGAAGAGAACGGAGAGAAAGGGACGTAAAGAGGAAAAAAAAAACAGGGGGGGGGGGGGGGGGGGGCAAAAGAAAACAAAAATAGGTTATAGATTACGTCGTCAGTCCGAACTGTAGATTAATGTCCATCTAGGCCACAGGCTCTTAAGAACAAAATGATCGTTCCTAGACCAGTAAGATCTTGATGCAAAGTTCAGCCACACCTTCAGTATCTTATAGCGTTGGAGAAAACCCCACTTAGGGGTGAGATCATTATCATCGTCTAAAAAAAAAAAAAAAAAAAAAAAAAAAAAGTGCGAAAGAAAGAAAGAAGAAAAGGAAAGGAAAGAGAAAGAAAAGTAAAAAATAAATAAATAAAAAAGGAGGGGAAAAAGATGAAATGGTTGGGGGAAAAACTTAATTAATGGAAATGCATTATCATACACATCTTAAATGTTTAAAACGTGCCATGCATCAGTTATTGATACCCCGAGTATCCTCTCCCTCGCTCTGTGTGTGTGTGTGTGTGTGTGTGTGTGTGTGTGTGTGTGTGTGTGTGTGTGTGTGTGTGCGTGCGTGCGTGCGTGCGTGTATGCGTGCGTGCGTGCGTGTGTGCGTGCGTGCTTGCGTGCGTGTGTGTGTGTGTGGAGAGAGAGAGAGAGAGAGAGAGAGAGAGAGAGAGAGAGAGAGAGAGAGCTGCCGATCCGTTTCCCTCTGACGATCAGGATGGGGTGAAAGAATGGAGGGGAGAGAGAGAGAGTATGAATGGCTACATGAATGACAGCAAGTGACAGGGCAAGGGGTGTGAACAGGTCAGTTGTTGATTTCCGATAAACGCACAACTTCTGCCGGGAAAAGTACATATATTATATATATATATATATATATATATATATATATAGAGAGAGAGAGAGAGAGAGAGAGAGAGAGAGAGAGAGAGAGAGAGAAGAGAGAGAGATTGAACTGATCAGATTCCGTCACAGCAGCACTAAGATGCAACTTGGTGGAAAAGGAGAAGATAAGACATGCACACTTTACAGAAAATGTAATATGGGAAATACTGGGGATAAATTTCACTTATTTCTAAAATATCTTTTTAAAAAAATGTGAGGATTAATGTGGTACTCCGAAATAACCGACACTCAGAAAATGTTACTCTCCACTGTCAATATCTAATTCTTGTATTTTGTTTCAGACTGGAAGAAAAGTAAAATTAAAAATAAACAAATGTATGAATCAAAAACTGGGGAAGGGTGCGTAAAGTGTTCTTTTGTTTAAAGATTGTGAAGTGTTTATTTGATTTTGAATGTGTTCATTACACAATACTTTGAAGAACATTATGAAAATTTAGGTTCCTTTTCGTGCGTTTACTTTCTCTAGAACATTAATTGGTTTGTTTTGAATCGGCCCGCAAATTTCTGTCATATCATTCACCTCCAAAAACATTAAACTTCTTGAATCCTGAATCAATATCCCCCCCCCCCTAACCCCCCCCACCCCCTCCACTCCTCCATCATCCCTTTTCAAAAAGAAAAGTATATATATATATATATATATATATATATATATATATATATATATATATATATGCGTAGTAATCAGCCTAGATACTTCCCACCCACCCACTCCCGCCTCTCCCGACCCCTTCCCCTATCCGTTTTTTTTTTTACAGTTCTGCCATTTTTTTTTTTTAACTTTATCTTTGTTTTCTTTTCTTTTTGTTTTATGTATTTATTTCATTTCATTTTTTTTTTGCTAGGCACCCTGACCTCAGTTTTTTAACCTTTCTTGGCTCCGCACTTGTCTTTTTTCTTTTTGTTCAGCTGTGCACAGTCTTCTTTCCCTTTTCAAACAGGACTGTACTAATCTGACACGGCCTGCGTGGTTGGCTGGGCTACAAACAACATGAGTCGATTCCAAGACACTCTACATTAACTACTGTATTTTACGTCTGGGTTGTACAACTCTCAAACGCTGTGTGTGTGTGTGTGTGTGTGTGTGTGTGTGTGTGTGTGTGTGTGTGTGTGTGTGTGTGTGTGTGTGTGTGTTTGTCATAAACAAACAACCAAATAAGTATAAGTAAATCCACTTTAAAGAAATGAATGAACCAAATAAATGTTAGGTAAACAAACTCTTATAAGCAAATGAAAAGCAGTTTTTTTGAATGTATAAACCGATCCAGTAATCACTAAACAAATGAACTGATGAAATATCAACTGATGTCAATAAATTAATTCATTTAAACTGATTTACTAAGTGGTGAACTCATCCTTGTTTAAAAACACTGAAGTTAGGAATAAAACATGACCAAACGTTATACCCAGGTCGAAGAGAAAAGTAACTGTTCGTCCTTTATTTTCATGGTCTTGATGTCTTGCCTGAAGAGGCCCAAGAGGCCGAAAACGCGTTATATGTTTTTTTGTCGTTTGTTTTATTTCCTTTATTTGGCGGCGCAGTAATTCTGCTTTTTGCTCATGCAAAAGACCTTCGAGTTTATTTATATCAATCTCTCCTTTCCAAATTCAACATGTAAGTTCAGGCTGATGTGATGTGGGATCGTTCGCTTTATTTGGATATTTTCATTGAATTTGTTCACTATTTATTTGATATATTTCATTGAATTTGTTCACTATTTCTAAGTGGTTTTTTTTTTCTCGTTTGGGGGGAAAAATCTCCATTTGTCATATAAATGAAATCATTTTTGTGCGGGTGAGATTTTAAGGACCGAATGTAATTATTGTTGATTTTTTTTTTTTAACTTGAATATTTGACAAAGTGCCAATCTTAGGATGAACTGTTCAGATAGTAATGAGTACCTTCCCGCATGCAACGCATTCTATACAAAAAAAAAAAAAAAAAAAGGATTCCCGCAGTATCAAGTTCCCGTCATCGTTTGTCATAAAGTCATTGAAAAAAAAACCCTCTCATTTCTTTGTCTGAGTACAGGGCTTACAGAATATCTGAGAAAACAAAACAAAAAACAAAATCCAAAAAACAAAAAAAAACAAAAAACAAAAAAAAATTCATAGAGAGGTGCAGGAAAAGTACAATTGTAAACACACTATGTCGCTTACTGCAGTCATTAAATAATTATGAGTACTTCGAGTTCAGGAACTAAATTTAGCCGCAAAATGCACTTACGTTTTTTTTTTTTTTTTTTTTTTTTTTTTTTTCCTTCTAGCATTAACAAGTAAAGCTCACAGAAAAATATTTCGTTTCTTACTGACTGACTTACAGATGTTTTGTTTGTAGACAGATTAATAGCGTCAATGCGTACTATCAATAAGCGTGATTTTTCGTTCATGGCTTCAGGACGCGCGCGCGTGTGTGTATATGTGTGTGTGTGTGTGTGTGTGTGTGTGTGTGTGTGTGTGTGTGTGTGTTATTCGTTTGGATTTTTTTTTTTTTTAAGTTTCCCGTGCTCTGAAGGGAAATGGATTTTGTGCTCGTGTGTGGATGATGATGGATGATGATCATGATGATGACGATGATGGTAAGGATGATGATGATGACGATCATTATTATTATTATTATTGATATTGTTGTCGTTGGAGGTGCAGGGCAGAGATACAAACTCCATCTTGCCGGCGCATAGATCTGTAGGCTACACGACACACGGCCGTTATCTTTGAACGTGCTTTCATGATTATTCCATCTCCTCCCCTCCAGCTACATCAATGCTCGATGTTCTTCCAAATCCGTTTTTACTCCATCTTTTTGCATGAAAACAGTTTTTCATGTTCAGATCTGTTAGAGGCAAGGACAAGCATGTATAAAAGCGGGGGACGGGGGTGGGAGGGGGGAAGGGGGGGGGGGGGGGGGGAAGTGGTGAAGAGTGTGGGGCGAGGAGGAGAGTGCAGGCGAACTGACAATGCAGGTGAACAGACGATGCAGGTGAACAGACAATGCAAGTGAACAGTTGAACAGACAATGCAGGTATACAGACAATGCAGGTGAACAGACAATGCAGGTGAACAGACAATGCAGGTGAACAGTTGAACAGACAATGCAGGTGAACAGACAATGCAGATGAACAGACAATGCAAGTGAACACACAATGCAGGTGAACAGACAATGCAGGTGAACAGACCATGCAGGTGAACAGACAATGCAGGTGAACAGGTGAACAGACAATGCAAGTGAACAGTTGAACAGACAATG
>JADBJO010001336.1:412500-445940 GCA_016801955.1 Conus betulinus | reverse complement strand
AAGTGGGAATAGCACAATGTTGTGTGCATACACATCTGTTGCGGGTATGGTGTATTGTGAATTGATTGCAACATATGATACGAGTGAGTGGAGCGCGTAGTATGTGACTGTGTGGTGTGTCTGGTTGGTTGGTGGTGTGTGTATTCGGTGGGGATGTTGCATATGGGGTGAGAACGGTGATGCAAGTTGCGTTTACACACATTCTGGGCTGAGGACGTGCTACTGGCGTTTTTAACAGAAATTCCGGAGAACGTGTGGGGTGAAAAAGAACGGCTGAGCAGACCCACGGGTAAAGCACAGACACGGGAAAAACACTAACAGCGGCAGAGATGCGGAGGACGGACACACACACGGATGCTTAGAAACGGAGGAGAAGTGGAAGAAAATTTAAGTGCAGAGTTTAGTCAAAAAAAAAAAAAAAAAAAATGTTCTACGTGTTTTGGATTTCAGCCCTGCAAAATTGGGAAACCACATCACAGTGGCCGCGACACGGGAAAAAGGAAGAGCAAAAAACGGAAAAAAAAAAAAAAAGAGGGGGGGGGAAAAAAAAAAATGGCAAAGGGCGAAAAAAAGCAACGAAAAAAAAAGGGGGGAAAACAGAAAAAAACGCAACAGGAAAGAAAAGAAATGGGGGGGGGAAGACTAAAAAAAATAAGCCAAGGGGGAGAAAGCGGAGGAGGACCAGAGAAGCTGATCTGAAAAAGAAGAGGAGGATGGAGGAGGAGATAAGGGACACAAGAGCCTGACGAAAAGCACTCAGCAAGCACGCCATACACAGCCTATTCAATAAGGCACACCCAAGGGAAAGATTTGGAGAAAGAGAAGTCCTGCATGTGTTGTCTTGAAGGACACACATAGTATAAAAAGTGTTTATTGGACGGTGATGCTGGGAGCGCGCACTTAGTTCAAGTTATGTGGTGGCTTTATTTATGCCTCAAGAATTAAACGGGCGAAAGGTGTCCTAGAACAGTCAAACAACAGAAGAAATATACGTACCACATGTATGTATCACACACAGACATGTGGGCCCAAAGTGGAAAGACTAAAATAAGCCAGGTAAACGAATTCTTTCACACACTACAGGAGAAAATGCACATACACCACTCAACACTTGCCCACATGTTTGCATCGTGTGTACAGGGTACTCACACATGCATGCACTCCATACAGCACCTCACGCGCACATGCACTGCACAGCCAACCAGTACAACACACAACACACACCAACCTCTCATACATACTCGAAGATCCATACTACACCACAGAACAGCAAGGATAGGGAAGAAACTGCAGAACCTATTCAATGGATTTTGGGGAATACACAGTAACATTACGTTAGGCTCCAATGTTGTGGATTGCCGACGGGCGTCGGCCCGGAGCACCCTGCTGATTCAACTTTTGTAATCAAAAAATAAACAAAAATCGCTGGTAAAACGGCCCTGGGAAAATGGAAGAAATCTGCACAACACACACACAAGTCACAGGAATTTTCATGGACGTCAACCGGTGTAGTGTGTTCTTTGCGAACGATGTTCAGAGATTAACCTGCAGGTTGGACAAAATCATTACAAGGAGAAAGAAGGATAAATCGGAATAACCTAGACACAGACTCAGTTCTTGATAAAGGTGGATCAAAACGCTGCGTGGTACACAGGACATGGTCGAGGCCCTGTTCTGGTGCCTCACACAGCAAAACGCACACACGGCGGGTAGCTTGTGGACACGGGTCTTGGGCACCACCTTCAAGTCAATCTTACCGGGTCGGTGATAATGGGGGTTTGCCCGACAGAATATTTATCAAATGGGTGCCACACAAACTGTAGTGGGGATACACCGGTCTTGCGGTCACATGGCGGTGAGAGGTTTGTCGGGGTGTTGGTGGATACGGGGCAGCGCATGGCGGAGTACAACACCGATCCCACCCCGCCGGCCTAGCCCCCGCGGCCCGCAGAACTGTATGCGGGACTAATAATAGCTGGTGGGGCGGGGGTCACATTCTTTCGGGGTCTGCCGGTCTGATGGGTCAGGGTGAAGGCGCCTTAAAAAACAAATAGAGAAGCGGCAAGGCGATGGTCCAACCGGCAACACGCACTCTTGGAACGATGCCTGGAACGTGAACATGTCCGGTACCGAAGTCCGAAATACACCAGAAAGGACTTATGTTTTCAGCTCACCGGTGGATCAGTTGGATGGCTAGAGACAACAGGATTGACTTAGATGCAGAAGGGGAATCAGACCACCTGGAAACCGTACAGGGGGGCATGGATCACCTGACACACCGGAAGTTCCCAGGTACAGTGCCGATCGAAGGAGCTTAGGTGTTTTTTAACGCCCTAAGACCTCCAGTGTGCCTTTAATAACGGCCTCCAGAAGGCGAGCACAGTGGGTCTTTGCAATGTCCACATTTAACCACCGGGACCC
The DNA here is from genome assembly GCA_016801955.1 of Conus betulinus. Taxonomy (NCBI): domain Eukaryota; kingdom Metazoa; phylum Mollusca; class Gastropoda; order Neogastropoda; family Conidae; genus Conus; species Conus betulinus. Next base: position 443,519 of record JADBJO010001336.1, on the reverse strand, counting down.
GTTCAGATCGTTACATAACGGTCTCAAAGTACCCGGAACCTATGGGCCAGACAGATTGGCAAAAAAATGCCAGTCCGTATTTCACTGGAAATCGATAACGGGATAAAAGGGGACTGTATGCCAGGTCTTTACGGGGGGTTCTTATGGGAACAAAATACAAACATCTAACAGAGGAATAACACCACACACTACAAATAGAGCAGCAACTCTATTAGGCCCAAACAATGACTAGTAATTGGGAGAGTACAAGTCTTTAATAAGAAAGCTTTAGGCGGTTGAAGGTAACCTACAGAGAGGACGGCGGTCATGAAGGGAGCGCAGAAGGGGGAAGGGGGGAAACAGCACACCATTTTGACATTGAAGCACCGTCACACATGCACGCAGTGTAACCGATAAAAAGACACCACAAACCTAGCATGACCATGAGCAATGATCTTTTATTCCGGGCACAGCTGTTTTTTCAGTTTCCAGTTTCATCGAGGAGGGTCTCTGCGTGCACTAGGGTCCATAGCATTACATCCATTCTACTATTTTGAAACCACACTGCACATGATTTAAGCTGATTGAGTGAATGAGTTAATTCTATAGGAGAAGTTAAGAAGCGGACTTGTGGCTACGACTTCCAAAGTCCAGCTACCCATTACCAAAACGCGCTAGTCCGGACTTGAGTACCTACTACAGTGGTTTGATCTCACAGCATAACCGTAAAAGCCCCCCAGACACTTTTCTCCAATCCAGTGCCCAATTCAACCCACAAAGAGAGAAGACACTCAATCAAGTAGCAGGTTTGGCTGCGCATTGCGCATATCATATCTATAGAGGGAAAAAAGAAGCAAGCCAGTCAAAAATTAGTCACTTCAATGAGATGCGCTAAAGGAAACGAAACAACCAAAAAAAAATCAAATACAATCTCCAATTAGATCTGCTTCAGTATTACCCGTTTTGAAATGGTGGGTCTAGAATGTAGCCGTCACTGGGTTTTTCTTGGCCTCATGTGGGGTCATATTATGTTAGCTTTGTGACTGCACATGGAAGTACACGGCTTGACTGTCGTTTCGTTATCATGTTAGTGACTGATCATCGATACATGGTTGTTTGGGGTCCTGCACAGGGACAGCAATGGCTGGCTGATGCTGTGTTTATATATGAGTCTGAATAATTATTATTGTAGTATTGTCCTGCACGCCTGTAAGTGGCCTGGTGGGTTGTTATTGTTGACTAATCGATGGTCTCGATAGTTGTTCTGCACCAGAGGCAGCCCAAGCATTGAGCTGGTCGGCCGTTGGTTATTGCTAATGATTAATACCTTAGTGTTGTGCTTTGTCTTCCAGGGAAAGATGGCTGGTGGGCTTCCTTATTCGTCTGACTCACTTATGTTCTTGTTTTGTCCCTGCACAGGGGAAGAATGGCTCGATAGGGTCTGATTCATTTGATTGATATCACCCATGTTGTGTTTGTCTGCACAGGGAAGATGGCTGGTGTGGCTTTGCATTATGCAAAAAGAATAACCACGGGAACATGGCTGGTGCTTTTACTGGGGACACCCCCTGTGTGCCCAACAAACATGGCTCCCGGGTTGTGTTGATATCATTTGTGGTGTCTCACAGGTGGTGGCTTGTTGTTGCCAAAGAATGTGTGAGAAAGTGTGCACCTACTATGTCGCGGTGTCGTCGTGTGTGTCCTGTGTGTTGTGTGTGTGTAACATGCCTGAGTGCCCGGTGTGATATACATGCTCTTGGCATTACCATCAATGACTGCTATATGTGGGCCATGCATGCTCTGCGTGTGTGGGTTGTGTAGTGTGTTGTGTAGTGGACAATCGTCGTGTGTGGTGGTGGGTGTGTGTGTAAGTCGAATGGAGTGTGCTGGTGCTTGTGATTTGTGTGTCGTGTTTGTTTGTGAGTTTGTCTGTGTGTGTGAGTCTGTGTGGGTGACTTTATTGACAGCTATGCTATTACTAATAAAAAAAAAACTCTCGATGCTTCTACAACTGTGAAATGATTACAATTCACCCACAACCTCATCATATTCAAAAACATAGGAGAGAAAGGATCATGTCCAGTTGGGCTCGGAACCCGCAGCCTCAGTATAATTTCAAACATAAAGTAACGCTGTGCTGCATGCCTGCATGCATGTGGCGTACATGTGTTTTGTTGTGTGTGTGTGCAGTGTGCACTGCGCTCATGTATGCATGCGTACGTTCGTGCTTGTCTGTGTACTTCTATGCCAGGTGGTGTGAATGAACGGGGGTGGACGGATTATTTTGTGTTGACTTCGTCCTGAATTTGTATTCTTGCATGTGGTATAGTTTGTCATATGTGAAAATAATGGTCTAATACATGGGTTGTTTGTCTGAATGTAACTTACACTGCTGCTTGCATGTACTGTCTGGTAGAGGTATAAACCATCTAATGGCATGTACAATGGGTGTGAGTTGTCTGTCTTGATGAGTATATAGATAGATGTATTGTTTATACAACATCTCATCTTTCAAGCTTTCTGAAATTGGTTAACTCATCTGCCCGCTTATTTCCGCCTCCCCCCATCCACAGCCACGTCAGTGTTCATCGTGCTGCAGTAACAACACCGCAATCCTCACAGCATCAGTCACCCATGAGATACCCACCACAGCAGGGCCTTGCATTGCTGCTGAATTATTGACGTGTTCAGTTTGGTGGGCCTGTTGTGATCCAGCTCCTTCTGAGTCATTGATGTGTTTAGTGTGGTGCCTGTTGTGATCCATCTCCTTCTGAATCATTGATTTGTTTCAGGGTGGTGCCTGTTGTGGGTCCATCTCCTGAGTCATGATATGTGTTTCAGTGTTGGTGCCTGTTTGTGGTCCATCTCCTGAGTCATTGTCTGTTCATGTGGTGCCCTGTTGTGGTCCATCTCCTGAGTCATTGATCTGTTTCAATGTGGTGCCTGTTCTGATCCATCTCCTGAGTCATTGATCTGTTCAATGTGGTGCCTGTTTCTGATCCATCTCCTGAGTCATTGATCTGTTCAATTGTGGTGCCTGTTCTGATCCATCTCCTGAGTCATTGATCTGTTCAATGTGGTGCCTGTGTCTGATCCATCTCCTGAGTCATTGATCCTGTTCAATGTGGTGCCTGTTCTGATCCATCTCCTGAGTCATTGATCTGTTCAATGTGGTGCCTGTTCTGATCCATCTCCTGAGTCATTGATCTGTTCAATGTGGTGCCTGTTTGATCCATCTCCTGAGTCATTGATCTGTTCAATGTGGTGCCTGTTGTGATCCATCTCCTGAGTCATTGATCTGTTCAATGTGGTTTGCCTGTTCTGATCCATCTCCTGAGTCATTGATCTGTTTCAATGTGGTGCCTGTTTCTGATCCATCTCCTGAGTCATTGATCTGTTCAATGTGGTGCCTGTTCTGATCCATCTCCTGAGTCATTGATCTGTTCAATGTGGTGCCTGTTCTGATCCATCTCCTGAGTCATTGATCTGTTCAATGTGGTGCCTGTTTCTGATCCATCTCCTGAGTCATTTTTTCTGTTCATGTGGTGCCTGTTCTGATCCATCTCCCTGAGTCATTGATCTGTTCAATGTGGTGCCTGTTCTGATCCATCTCCTGAGTCCATTGATCTGTTTCAGTGTGGTGCCTGTTCTGATCCATCTCCTGAGTCATTGATGTGATCAATGTGGTGCCTGTTGTGGTCCATCTCCTGAGTCATTGATCTGTTTCAGTGTGGTGCCTGTTCTGATCCATCTCTCCTGAGTCATTGATGTGATCAATGTGGTGCCTGTTGTGGTCCATCTCCTGAGTCATTGATCTGTGATCACATCGTGTGGTGCCTGTTCTGGTCCATCTCCTGAGTTGATGTGATGTGATGCAGTGTGTGATCCATCTCCTGAGTCATTGATGTGATCAATGTGGTGCCTGTTGTGGTCCATCATACTGAGTCATTGATGTTGAATCAATTGTGGTGCCTGTTGTGGTCCAGTCTCCTGAGTCATTGATGTGATCAGTGTGGTGCCTGTTGTGGTCCCATCTCCTGAGTCATTGATGTGTTCAGTGTGGTGCCTGTTTGTGGTCCATCTCCTGAGTCCATTGATGTGATCAGTGTGGTGCCTGTTGTGGTCCATCTCCTGAGTCATTGATCTGTTCAGTGTGGTGCCTGTTGTGGTCCATCTCCTGAGTCATTGATGTGATCAGTGTGGTGCCTGTTGTGGTCCATCTCCTGAGTCATTGATGTGATCAGTGTGGTGCCTGTTGTGTGGTCCATCTCCTGAGTCATTGATTGTGATCAGTGTGGTGCCTGTTGTGGTCCATCTCCTGAGTCATTGATCTGTTCAGTGTGTGCCTTTTCCATCTCCTGAGTCATTGATGTGATCAGTGTGGTGCCTGTTGTGGTCCATCTCCTGAGTCATTGATCTGTTCAGTGTTGGTGCCTGTTTTTGTGATCCATCTCCTGAGTCATTGATGTGATCAATGTGGTGCCTGTTCTGATCCCATCTCCTGAGTCATTGATGTGATCAATGTGGTGCCTGTTGTGGTCCATCTCCTGAGTCATTGATGTGATCAATGTGGTGCCTGTTGTGGTCCATCTCCTGAGTCATTGATGTGATCAGTGTGGTGCCTGTTGTGGTCCATCTCCTGAGTCATTTGATCTGTTCAGTGTGGTGCCTGTTGTGGTCCATCTCCTGAGTCATTGATGTGATCAGTGTGGTGCCTGTTGTGGTCCATCTCCTGAGTCATTGATCTGTTCAGTGTGGTGCCTGTTGTGGTCCATCTCCTGAGTCATTGATTGATCAGTTGATGTGTGGTGCCCTGTTGTGGTCCATCTCCTGAGTCATTGATCGTTCAGTGTGGTGCCTGTTGTGGTCCATCTCCTGAGTCATTGATCTGTTCAGTGTGGTGCCTGTTGTGGTCCATCTCCTGAGTCATTGATGTGATCAGTGTGGTGCCTGTTGTGGTCCATCCTGAGTCATTGATCTGTTCAGTGTGGTGCCTGTTGTGGTCCATCTCCTGAGTCATTGATCTGTTCAGTGTGGTGCCTGTTGTGGTCCATCTCCTGAGTCATTGATGTGATCAGTGTGTTGTGCCTGTGTGGTCCATCTCCTGATTCATTGATCTCTGTTCATGTGGTGCCTGTTGTGGTCCATCTCCTGAGTCATTGATGTGATCAGTGTGGGTGCCTGTTGTGGTCCATCTCCTGAGTCATTGATCGTCTGTTCAGTGTGGTGCCTGTTTGTGGTCCATCTCCTGAGTCATTGATCTGTTCAGTGTGGTGCCTGTTGTGGTCCATCTCCTCCTGAGTCATTGATCTGTTCAGTGTGGTGCCTGTTGTGGTCCATCTCCTGAGTCCTTTGATCTGTTCAGTGTGGTGCCTGTTGTGGTCCATCATCTCCTGAGTCATTGATCTGTTGGAGTTCAGTGTGGGTGCCTGTTCTGATCCATCTCCTGAGTCATTGATCTGTTCAGTGTGGTGCCTGTTGTGGTCCATCTCCTGAGTCATTGATCTGTTCAGTGTGGTGCCTGTTCTGATCCATCTCCTGAGTCATTGATCTGTTCAGTGTGGTGCCTGTTGTGGTCCATCTCCTGAGTCATTGATGTGATCAGTGTGGTGCCTGTTGTGGTCCATCTCCTGAGTCATTGATGTGAATCAGTGTGGTGCCTGTTGTGGTCCATCTCCTGACGTCATTGATGTGATCAGTGTGGTGCCCTGTTGTGGGTCCATCTCCTGAGTCATTGATGTGATCAGTGTGGTGCCTGTTTTGGGTCCATCTCCTGAGTCATTGATCTGTTCAGTGTGGGTGCCTGTTGTGGTCCATCTCCTGAGTCATTGATCTGTTCAGTGTGGTGCCTGTTGTGGTCCATCTCCTGAGTCATTGATCTGTTCAGTGTGGTGCCTGTTCTGATCCATCTCCTGAGTCATTGATGTGATCAGTGTGGTGCCTGTTGTGGTCCATCTTATGCAGGACATGAGCCATGTAGGAAGAAAAACTCTAGGGAGAGCTTGACAGCAGAAGGTCTTCAGAGAAGAACCCCCTCCCCCCCCACCCCCCACCCCTCTCAGACAAGTGTTTTTGACCCTGGACTCCTCACACGCTAAGGGGGCCGGGCTGCATCCAGGTCATGACTCCCAGATGCCTTTCCACTGCCAATGGTTTTTTCCTGGTGCTACCGGGACATTCCCTTCCAGAGGGAATGATCGTCCCCAATAAACAGCAGTTTTCCACGGGCTTCCTGATACTTGAGACTCAGACGCAGACTATCCATTGACATCAATATGAAGAGGGATTCAGAACTAAGGTCACCATGAAGGGCGTAATTTAAGACTTTCAGTTTGGTTATGATCACTGATCATGATGAAGATGATGCTACGGATCTCCATTTTAGTCTCAGATGATAAGACAGCGACGACACTACGTGTTCTTTTATGACATATGTCAGAATCAGCCAAGTAAGAGAGCTGTACTCAACCACAGTTCTAGTCAAGCAGTTTTGAACGCTTTCCTTTAGAGATGCTTTCATTAAGTAGATGAAACTTGATTGTGGTTCCAGTCTTCCCATTGGAACCCATAGCACAGTGGCAAATCTTGATAGAAGCTGAGTGCGTCTGGAAAGTCCAGTAACAATGGACACCACTGAGCTGATGGGACTGGAAGCCATGACTTCCCAGCCCTAAACCCACACCTCTCAGGATGACTGCTTTTGATGTATCTGTGTTAGTGCATGTGTTATTGTGAATATGTCTTCATGTCATGTGTGTGACTGTGGTGTGAACTCTCCCCAATTTTCCATGATTTACCTGGTTTGAAACACATCAGATTGATGTATTCATTGTTAGTTATGAAATGGCATAGTTTGTTGGTACAGTTTGACAGTAACGGTGACCTGTTCCGCATTGGATGGTTCTCATAGAGGTGCATCAGAACTATATTTCTCATGATGAACGTACTTGGAATTATTTGATTGTATTCTGTGAAGGATTATGTTCTGTGAGAATAGCTTGGTCTTTCAAATGGTGTATTTCTTTCATTAAAAAAAAAAATGCATGTATTTGTAAAGTAGAATGCTTCCATTCTACTGTTAAAGTGTTGATGATGGGAAGTGAATGTCTGTACATAATTTATTTCAGTATAAAAAGAAAAAAAATTATTTATTTTCAGATGCACAACAAGTTTAAAGACGTTCAGCAGGAGGATGAAGGTATGGACAGTTTCTTTCTGATTTCTCTATCTTCTGATTTTCCACACTGCATCAGTGTCTTTCTCTTTCACTTTACTTGTGAAGAAAAGATGACGGTGTCATTTCTTTGTGACCATGTGACACTAGAGCTTGCAGTGGCCCTGCTGTCTGGAGCATACCTTTATGACTTGGTCTTCCCTGGAAGGCTGGAAGAAGGTACCTCTGCCTAATGATTTGGATGCTGTTAAAGCCTCTTAATGCTTCTTTTTGGCAATGGTGATTTTTGAGTTGGAAACTTGCTGACCTTTCTGTTCTAGCTTCTTCCTTCATCCTTGCCAGTCTGTCTGCTGCTGCAGTGAGAGGGTATCCACTGAATTGTGGTGTCTTTGGATAGCTGTAGAGTGGACATGCCGGTGGCAAGGTCAGTCAGCTCCCTGTTTCAAGGGTTGCGAAGTGCCTTGGAGGCTGACGATGCATCAGAGGATATGAGTGCACTGTAATGAATGTCTTGGCTTCTCTCTGTGAGTGAATTGGCTGCCACTCCCAGAGCTTCAGCCTCTGCCGGTGGCTGGTGGGGCATTTTTCCCAGGGGAATGGCCTTGACGACTTTGGTTCCATCCTTTATCTTGGAAACTGAAAACTGTATCGAATATAGAAATGATTTTTGACTGCTGATCTTCTGAGCATTTTCAAAGACATGGCATATACTTCCAAAGTAAGATGACTGCAGGTGGAATTGAAACAAAATTAAAGAGAAATTATAATTATTCTGCCAGGCAAAAGGACAAACAAGTTACAAGACAAAACATGATGCATTTTGACTTCTTTGGTCTTCTTCAGGCAAGGGTGAACAACACTCATGACAATGAAAATGAAGAACAATTAATCACTTATCTTCTCAAATTGGGCACAAGATGGACAGTGAATCTTCTTGACTGTCTGTGCAAAGTGGGATGCACTCACTTAGTTTATTCCAGACTGTTTTGCTCATTCTTCGTTTTCATTGTTCTAAATGTTTATCTTGCCTAAAAAAGACCACGGATGTCTAAACATGTGTTTTGTGTCTTGCAGTTTCTGTCTAAAATTCCTTGGGTATATGTTTAGGCAGGCAGCTGACAGTATGTGCAAAGCAGGATGCATGCACCTACTCCATTCCTGAGTGTTCAAAGCTTGACCAGTGTCAGAGTTTTGATTTTATCTTTGTTACTGAATATGCTAGAGTTTTATTTTCATGGTGATTTTGTTGTCATTGTTGTTTGTAGGATTTTTGTTTTTGTCTCTAACACTTTAATGTTTTGTTTGTTCCAGGGGAGGAAGACGATGAGGAAGAGAATGAAGAAGGTGGTGGAGATGCAATTCGAAGGTGTGTGTTTGTATGTGTGTGTGTGTGTGTGTGTGTGTGTGTGTGTGTGTGTGTGTGTGTGTGTACAAAGTAAGTGTACATTTTGTTTGTGTGTGTCCATGTATCCTGTTTTTTGCTTCCAGACATTTATCTAAAATTTTTTGCATTTTGTGGAGTTTGTGGTAGTGGGAGTGCTGTCAGTCTAATTTCATTTCATTCAAGGAAACGGTTGCTTTTTTTTTTTTTTTTTTTTCTTTTTCTTTAACGAAATCAAGAAAGACAAAGAAAGACTTTCTCTGCAATGTACTGGAGATGATTATAGAGATAAAAAGTAAAAATTAGCATATTATCTGAAACTGGTAAAATGGAATGAGTTAAAACTTACAGGATATTTTTATTGGAAAAGGTTGACCGTCATATTAATGATGGTGAAGGTGTTGATGTAACTAACGTCGTGAAAATACTTTCATTTTTTTGGGTGACTGTCATGTTTAGAATTTTCAAAATCTTTAAAGTGGCAGAATTTGTTAAAAAAAAAAAAAAAAAAAAATGTTCTCACATGGTTTTATTTCAGCCCTCCAAAATTTGGGAAACAAGTCACAGTGAAAGAAGAAGCTGCGTCTGAAGAAGAAGAGGATGAAGAGAAGAAGAGGAGGAGGAAGACGAGGACGATGAAGAGGAGGAGAGGAAGGAGAAGAAGATGAAGAAGAGCAGAAGAGAAGCAAGCAAGCCAAAAAAAGAAGGCAAAACCCAAGGTGAAAGAGATTGAGAAAGAAGAAGCAGTGCGTACTTGTCTTTCTGTCCATGTCCACTCTTTGCTACTTTTAGTGACTGTTTTATTTGTCTGTGCCGTAAAAGGAAACACAGCTAAGTTCCAGTTGGTGCCTCATGCCGCATGTTGACCACGAGATACTGTCATGAAATAGTTAATAAAGAGATAAGTATGCATAGTTGCGTGATATCTGGTATTGCCTAAAGTGAAAACTAAACAACAGGTAAATGGAATCATACCACACATACAGAGATAACACACATACTCACATGCTTGACCATATGCATGCTTGTGCCTAAAGTGAAAACTAAACAACAGATAAACGAATTAATACCACACATACAGAGATAACACACATACTCACATGCTTTGACCGTATGCATGCTTGTGTAAGGCACTCACCTGCATGTAGTCATATGGACAGTTAGATACATGCAAGCACTCGCTCATACACGCGCACACACATACATATACATGCACGCACACACACATGCACAGTAGAGAAGACAGAGTAAGAAGCTGCAGCCCTTATTACAATGGGTTTAAAACTATTACCTTGTTCATTTTCTTTTTTTTGTAATTTGCTGACAGGCTTCTTCTACTCCTTGACACTTCCTGGTTTTGTTGTTGATGTTGTTGTTGTTGTTTTTAAGAATTCAAAGGCCTTTACACATGTGAAAATGGAAGAAATCCACCATATAGGGACACACAAATTCAGGGGCAGTAATTTGCAGTGGACTCCGTGTCCTTGAAATGTGCTCTTGAAGTGTTCAGTTTCCTGCATGTGTTTTTAAAGGTCTGTCAGTCTGTCCTGTTCCCATTTCTGTGATAGAATGTCAAAATTCCTGCATGGTCATGCACGTCGGAGGTCTCTGTTTCTGGAGTGCCTTGCAGATGAGAGAAAAAAAAGTAGTATGTTTGTGTGCTTTTTTTCTTCTTCTTTTCTTGTTTATGTGTTTTGTACTTAGATGATTTAATCAAAATGTTCAAACGCTTTTTGTGTGCAGTTCATTATGTATGTATATTTTTTGTTGTTTTTGATTCCCCTTCCCCTCCCTCCTCTCCCCCCCCAACCCCCCCTCCCCCCTCCCCCCTCCCCACACACACACCCTGTCACCCTGAACTTGTGTGATGAACTACATACTGTAACGTCAACATTCTGTCTGTCTGTTGTCAATGTTGGAAAAGCATTAAAACATCGAGAAAAAATGTCAGAAGCGGAAAACACTTTGAACTGATCCTATTTACATGTCTGTACTAGTCCTGAAAGAGCACCAGGAAAAGGACTTGTTATGTTTCAGCCTCGCAAGTGGATCACGGTGGATGGCTATGAGGGAGAGGAAGAAGACGACTTGAGCTTCAAGAAGGGGGAGATCATCACTGTTCTGGAAACCAGGTAAGGGGTCAGTGGATCACCAGGAGGACAGGTTCCCAGTGTCAGTGCCTGTCGAGAGGAGTCTAAGTCTAAGACCATCCAGTGGTTCCTTTTAATAACATCCTCCAGAAATGCTTACACCATGGGTCTTTTGGCATGTCCACAACTAACCCCTGGTACTCTTCTACGTGGAGTACAGAAAGCAACTCTCAAAGTAGTGTGCCTTTGGGCACATGCAAGTTTGAGAAAAATGCTTTTCTGTATTTCACACAGAACAGTATACCGGGATAAATGTAGATATTGCCAGGTCTTTAAAGGAAGAGAGTCTTTATTTGGAAAATAGATCTAACGGAGAGGACACACACACACACGTACAAGGTTGAGCAATGATCTTTATTCCCAACAGTAACAGTAAATGTGGATGTAGCAGAGTCCAGAAAGTAAGAGCATCTTTATGGGAGGAAAGCCTGACAGAGAAGGACACACATGCATACACATGACACTGAGCAAAAATCTTATTTACAGCAGAAACAGATAAGAAAGACAGACATACTCACACATGGCATTAATCAACAATCTGTATTCACAGCAGTAGCAGATAAGGAAGACATAAATACACACATGACGTTAATCAACAATCTTCATTCACAGCTGTAACAGATAATAACACACACGTGTGCGCGCACACACACACACACACACACACACACACACACACACACACACACACACACACACGCACACACACACACACACACACACACACACACACACACACACACACACACATATACACAAATGCGACACTGAGCGATAGTCTTTATTCACAGCAGTCACAGACATTAGCAAGAAGACACATTTTGTCCCGCAGTCACAAAGAGCGAGGAAGGCTCATCAAGGAGTTGGCTGTCTCGTTGCAACATCATGACATCCAGAGAAAAAAACAAAGCAGATGAAAGCTAGTTCTGTCACAACCCACCACAGGTCAGCAGTACCGCAACTTGATTTGCTTCAGTAGTTGCACTTTGAATGATGGAGGTGCCCAGGGTGTGGCCATTCTCTGGGTTTTTCCTGTGTCATGTTTAATATATGCTATGTTTGTCTGCACAGGGAAGATGGCTGGTGGGTTGTTATTGTTGATATTATGTTGTGTTTGTCTGCACAGGGAAGATGGCTGGTGGGTTGTTATTGTTGATATTATGTTGTGTTTGTCTGCACAGGGAAGATGGCTGGTGGGTTGTTATTGTTGACATTATGTTGTGTTTGTCTGCACAGGGAAGATGGCTGGTGGGTTGTTATTGTGAATATTATGTTGTGTTTGTCTGAGCAGGGAGGATGGATGGTGGGGTAGCAGAGAATGAGAAGGGGGAGAAAGGACTGGTGCCCAAAACATACCTCAGGTGTGTGTATGTGTGTCTGTTTGTAAATGTGTGTGTGTGTGTGTGTGTGTGTGTGTGTGTGTGTGTGTGTGTGTGTGTGTGTGTGCTATACATGCTTGTATGCACATGCGTGAATGGCTGGCTATGTGTGGGGCATGCATGTTGTGTGTGTGTGTTTGTAAATGTGTGTGTGTGTGTGTTTGTGTGTGTGTGTGTGTGTGTGTGTGTGTGTGTGTGTGTGTGTGTGTGTGTGTGTGTGTGTGACTCTATGATATTACTTAAAAAAGTCTCTTTAAAAAAAAAAAAAAAGTGAAAAAAAATAATGCATCATTACATTCCAAAAAAGGTTATTCCCTGCCTTCTGTAGTTTGTTATTTTGGCTTTTGTAAAATGAGGTGGGGCTTCTCTCACCCCCACACCCACACCAAACCCACGCCCCTAACCCTACCAGAAAGCTTCACCACATGTATGCAAAAGCATTTGCCAGTACTGGTGACCTTAAACACAAACACAAAACCATCATAGATGTGGAGAGAAAAATCAATATTGACATTACCAGTCCAGTAGAACATGAAGGACCATAGAACATGAGCCTTTTTTTTTTTGATGAGTGATGAGGATGAGGATGATAAAGGTGATGCTTAGGATTCTGGTTTGAGAGTACTTGACAGAGCTGTTCTTTACACTTACTTCCATGATATACCATAGCATCAAGCAGACTCAAGAGATAAATTCACTTGCAGTGTTGTTCAGGAAAGTTGTGCAAACAGTCTCTGTGACACAGCCATTACGTGGATGAAAGAAACGTGACTGTGTAGTTCCAGTCCACCCATGTGAACTCATACCAAAACTAGTTCTGTAGAGGAGCTGGTGCAGGCTGAAAAAGTCCCACAAGTAAATGGCTATGGTGGGAAATCGAACCCTTGATCTTCCACTCAAGGGAAACGTTCTCCCCCCTTTTTTCCTTCCTTCCTTCTTTATTTGGTGACCTCATGATGGTCTGTCATAGATTTTATTCTTAGTTTATTTTGGGACAGAGAAGCCTTCATTTTTTGTTGAAAAATACACTGAGGGGAAAAGGTTTGATAAGAACGTCAGTTCTTTAATATTCTCCCTTATTGAATTTTTTTTTTTATTGGAAATGTCCCAATAACTTTTGTTGTTTTGTTAGCTAAGGTCTGACTGATAAGGAAATTGAAGACTGAGTGATCATTTCACATTTAAAGCTGGCAGAATTTTAAAAAAAAAATTCTGCTTATATGCTGTCAAATAACTATTAACGTGTTATTTTCGTATGTTTCAGAGCATCAGAAGGAAGATGAAGACGATGATGATGATGATGATGATGATGATGATGGCAATGACAACATAGAAGCAAATGGGAGTGGAGAACCTCCAGGAAAGAGAAAAAAATTATCATGAATTGCTCACAGACATTCTGAGTGTGTGAGCTGTGTGTTTACATGTGTGCCATAAAGTGAGGCCTAGGAAGAGAAATATCCAGCCCACATTAGAGAACAGTGTACTTATTGTTGTGTTTGTGTGTATACACCCACAAGTGAGTGGTTGTGTATGTGTGTATTTCTGCAATTTTATAGCTTGTGTTTAGTTTATGCATTGTTTTGAACTCAGTGTGTGAAGTGAAGTATGTGTGGCTTTACATTGTTTTTACAATGGAACTTGATTTTAAATTAAGAGTTCAATTTGTCCCATGGTCAGCAGCATATTTGGTAAGCTTGATCAAAAGCTAAGGAAAAAGATGATGACAAAAAAGTCAAGAGAGTAAATGTCTGTTTCAGTGAAGGTTGGGAGAGAGAGGTTTTTTTTCCCAGTGAAAAGAATTTTTGCAAATGTGACAGAATTTTTATGTCCATTAGTATTTAGATTGTTTGAACTGAATTCTGTTGTATACAGAAGAAAAGCTTTGTGCTTTGTGTGTGTGCACACCTGTGCGTGCATGTGTGTGTGTGTGAATGCGTGTGCACATGTGTGTGTGTGTGTGTGTGTGTGTGTGTGTGTGTGTGTGTGTGTGTGTGTGTGAATGCACACGTGTGTGTATGTGCAAGCATGTAGAAGGACATGAATGGTGATGTCCGCAGTTCAAAGTTTTTGAACAAGATCTGCACGTGAATTGTATATGCTCTTGTCATAGAGTCAGTGACAGCATGTGTGTCTGGAAATGTGTGACAACAGTAATGGACATTCAGTTATGTGTATAACTGTACTAACTCATGAAGAGACTGTGTTGTCACTTTTAAAATGTTCAGTTCTGACTCAGAATATAACAGACGTGAATCTCATGAAAATTTATTAAAAAGATTGCAAAGATTTTCAGATGTAAATGTCTGTCCTCTCTCTCTGTCTCTCTCTCTTTCCCTCTCTCTCTCTCTCTCTCTCTCTCTCTCTCTCTCTCTCTCTCTCTCTCTCTCTCACACACACACACACACACACACACACACACACACACACACACACACACACAAAATTACATGAACACATACGCACATGTGTGCAGGCATGCACATACACCCATTTACACTTTGTACTTGAGTTATGTATGTGTCAAAGCTTGTTTAACATCAGGAGAAAATATTTACCTTGCTTTGATTCAGTGCCATAGATCACAGTTCATGGTGACAAAGCAGACTTGCAAAAATCAGGTTTGTAGTAAACACATGGGATTTGTAATATTTGCAAAAGTTATGCTGTCATGTATGAGTTAGGGGGGGGGGGTGTGTGTGTGTGTGTGTGTGTGTGTGTGTGTGTGTGCGCGCACACACATTTTGGAGGTGTGAGCTGTGAAGAGGGAGGAGAAGTTGCAAGGACCTAAATCTATGTGTGTGTGTGTGTGTGCGTACCCATGTGTGAAGATGTACTCATGTGATGGATTTTCTGTGTACACACACACACACACACACACACACACACACACACACACACACACACACACACATATATATATATATATATATATATATATATATATATATATATATATATATATATGTATATATATGTATATATATACGTTTGCATTGATATTCTCTGTTTGACTTTTCTTAATTGCTGTATGTTGATATGATAAGCGTGGCATGGGCAATGGCCTAATGTCCATGGTTGGAGTTTCTTTCTCTCTCTCTCTCTCTCTCTCTCACTCTCTCTCTCTCTCTCTCTCTCTCTCTCTCTCTCATCGACCCAACACATATTTGAATTTTTGTAAAATCTCTGTTTGAATTTTTAACACCACCACCACCTCATCCCCTGCTCTTTTCTTCACCAACATTGTCTTCATTATATATTAACTGTTTTTTTAAGTTAATGTTTGCTCATTATTCAGTTTTAAAAAATGAATAAAAATGTATGCAAACATTTATCTAATGTGACTGTGTCTTGTGGCTGAATAATCGCTCCCCCCCCTCCCCCCCCTCTCTCTCTCTCTCTCTCTCTCTCTCTCTCTCTCTTCATCCATAATGGTTGAAGATATCTGCCACATCAATACCCTTCAAGGGAGACCTGCCACCTCTCTGTCTCTGTCACTGCTATGCCACTTCACAGACGTATGATGTATGGTGGCAGGCAGTTTCAGATTATTAAATGGTAGATTGAGCTTCTGTTCTCATTTTCTGTTCAATACATTCACTGTAATGTTACTTTTATGTATTGATAAATTACTTAAAAACAAACAAAAAAGTGAGAAAAAAAACATAAAAGAGAAAAAAAAACCTCTCTTGTGGCACATATACATACTTTATTTTTTTTATGTCCTGCAAAACATAATAAATGAATAATGAAAATAGTAATAATAACGCAGAAAGTAAATCCTTTAGTCTGCACCAACTATTACCTACCCTGTCGATAATGTTCTCAGCAGATCCAAAATGCATTTGAATGGTAGGAATATCTTCACGCTCCCAAATGCCATGCTAGTTATCAAATGAAACATATCTATAGACTGAACTTTCACGTTTTTTTTTTTTTCTGCAAGATGCCATAGGGTTCGTTGTGGCTGTAGTCCTTGATCCTACTCGTGTTCCCATGCAATCATTCAATATAAATCTGAACACAGACGTGACATGCAAAGTAGGTCATAATCCTAGTGCAAATGAAACCTTAAATTCTGAATAAAAAAGAAATATTGAATACAGTTGAAGTGAGAATGTTCAAGACAAAAAAGAAATTGGGATCTTCATGTGTGCATCGAATCCTCCAATCTAAAATGTCCATCAATTCAAATCATTAAACAATTGAGCAATACAATTTTATTGTGTGTTTAAAAAAAGCGACTTCACCAAAACATCTCTGTGAATATAGCACAGATGCCAAGATAGTCTTTAACAGACGCAACCTGAGATAAGTACACGTGGAAAAAAAACAAACACAGGCACTCTGTACAACAATTACACTTTTCACATCGGAATAGACAAAGACTAAATCAACATGAAAGTCAAGTTTTAGAAAAATTGGGAGGGTGTGTGTGTGTGTGTGTGTGTGCTGGGCATGTATCTCTAGGGGCAGATCTCAGGAGAGAGAGAGAGAGAGAGAGAGAGAACAGTATGAATAAGTGTTCAGATTTGTATGTTGAAAGTTACATGTTTCCAACAACAAGTACATCTGGGCAATTCTAAATTCAGTTTTGAAGTTTTATTGTTTCTAATGTGGACTGAGCAGTTGGAATTGAAGTCATGACAATTTTATAGTATTAAAAAGAAGAAATCAAACTATGCGTCTATTAAAGCTATAACAATAAATGATTGTAGTAGAAGGGATCTGATCAGTTCTCACATGAAAATAACCAAAAACTAAAAACGATCAAGGCTTTTCTTTTCCCAGTCGTAGATATTTACAGCATATTTTCGATCAAGCAACAGAACCAACATAGTGCAGTGCTTGAACACTGGAAATCTTAAAAGATTAATGTATAGGTTTCACATGCCTTTTTAATGAATAATGACAGAAAGAGAAAAGTGTGTGTGTGTGAGTGTCTGTGTGTGTGTGTGTGTGTGTAAAGCAAGATTGCAAAAACAATACAAAAAACCAAATGCCTGCCAGTGAAGACGGATCAAAATGTCGTAAAGGCAAGGAAGAATCAAATGATACTGTTTGTTGCGGTAGAACTGAGATACGTCTATGTGTGCATGCATGCGTGCGTACATGCGTGTGCTTTGATCGAACTGATATAAGGATGTAGGTCTAAGATTATTTGGATCCGACAAATCATTCAATTTTGGATGGGATGAGAGTGGTGGTGGCATTTTTAATGCTCAAGGGAAGACATTTATTTCACTGGATGAATTATATATGCCTGTAAAAGACCCAGCAATGTAAGGTAGAGTCACTTTTAGTAGTAGAAGTACACGCGTGTGTGTAAGTTAACAAGACCCATGGACTTTTTCTTCATTAACTGCACTACAATTATTCCTGTTTCGTCACAGCAAGAGGAGGAATATGGGATGAATAATTGGCTCGAAGCTTTTGTTTGCAAAACCATATTACACACGTACGTAGAATCTATGTATTCAATAATTTCTCTTATAGTCTGTGAAGTTTGAAAGATGACATCTCAGAGGAAATTAACTTTGTTTCATGAGGGAATCGTGTTCAAGTACACCTGCATATATTTATATTGGTTTTTTCGAGCCAGTGATGAATAGGAGATGAATGTTGTTGTTGAAGGCAGAATGACTCAAGGCTTAAGGTAATTTATTGATACCAGGCCTCAGCCTATCATGAAGGGGGATGTGATCGTTTAACTGAATGAATGCATGTAGCAGATTCAGATTAAAACTAGCAATGATATAAATTTCATTAATGTACACTTCAGTCAATCACAGTACTCCTTAGTTTAAATCCTTTGTACAAAAACAAAGGAAGATTACAAAATGTCTTCAGGTATTGTTAATGACATCACAGGTAGATGCACGCATGCATGCACTTATGCACACACACACACACACACACACACACACACACACACACACACACGTACGTATACATGCATGCACACACACATGCATTCATGTGTTTGGAGTGATGTATTATTTTTACTATTATTATTATCATTATCATTATTATCATCATTACTATTATTATAATTAATAATATATCATTATTATCATTTTCATCATCATCATCATCAATATTTTCAGTATTATTGTTGTTGTTGTGTTGTTGTTGTTGTTGTTGTTTGCAGTACTGCATTCTGTGATGTTGTTTGGAGTCTTGCAGCGCCATAAAGAAACACGAACGGCTGCTCTTTATATAAGCACACGACAATTGAACGGTGTTGACCCCCAAATTGCACCAGATCTAAATGAGTTTTTGTAACTGAAGGATGATAAACATTATTTCCGATGAACACATTCTATCATCTACTTAGTGAGCAAATGAAAGAAAATAGAAGCTTTTAGTATACAATTTAAGACTGAATACTGACGGCGTCATCAAAACCCAAAACTGAACAAACTTCCCGGAGGTACCCTTTTTTAGTAAGCACCTAACACCAGAGCTGTTGTGTTATTATGGCGGACAAATTGTAGCAGTCTGTACGAAAGTGGGCAGATAAACGTCATCAAAATGCCTAAAAAGGACCTGGGCCCTTGGCGAAAGCCACGAAAGAGATCGATGTGTCTTAAGAAACATGTGAGGCACAAATAATTGCATATGCTCTTCTACGTCTATGTTTTCTATTGGAACTTCTCATCCTTTCATTTTGATGCTGTTTCCGAGGAAGCTTGCACGGACTTGTTAGTAAATCTCCTGTTGCAGATTATGTTCCAGATGGTGTATATTTTCTGACCTCAGTTCATCAATTAAACCTTTACACAAAAACAATGCTAAAGTATTAAGTGTAATGATGACTGGCATTACATGAAAGAAGGTAGAAGAGCTTTTTTTTTAGTTATCTGTTATGTGTGTAAATGACTGTACCGTGTGCGGATAGAAATCAAGAGAATCACAAGAAACCTATCAAGTCAGTCCATCAGTCAGGGATACCCAGTCTAGAAATTGAAATGATGAATCCAACCAGGATGTGAAATATTCAAAAAAAAGAGAGAGAGAGAAATGTGTTGATGACTGTCTTATTCATCGAAGAAACTTGTCATCAATCTCATTCTAAGCATCAGTGCTTCTTTCTATCTATCTCAGTGTTTGGAAGCCTCTTAGAATAGAAGTGTTCTGTATTGTTGTAAAAAACACTACATATGCCTGGTTTGTATAGTGTGTATACAGACAGACAGACAGACAGATTGATTGATTGATTGACTGATTGATTGGTTGATAGATAGATACTTTTATTTCACAATACTTTTATTTCACTCTGCGTTTGTGCATGTGTATGTATGTGCATGTGTGCACACCTGTGTGTGTGTGTGTGTGTGTGTGTGTGTGTGTGTGTGTGTACTCAATAAATTGATTAAAAATTTTTTTTTACAGATTGATGCTGCAGTTAAGGAAACCAATAAAACTGTCAGCACTAAGAAACTTAAGACAGAGGAAAGACTGAATACCTTATACAGAAAGTAAGTGGGTTTTGTTTGTTGCTGATGTAATGTAATTATGCACCTGTGATAAACAAAAGTGCATGACTACAGTTTTTATGCTAAGGAAGCTGCAAGAAATAAATCTGATGTTTTTAATTGTGATATCCTTCTTTTCTTCATCTGAAGCTATCCACATTCTGACAAGTTCAATCTGGAACATAAGACAGATACAATATCTGGAAGATTCAGCTCGGAAGCACAGATGGGATATGACGAAACCAACAAGCAAATGTTGTAATCCTCCAGGGCCAATCCCAATCGTAACCTTGTACATAGGCTGCGGGTTAATGGTTGGTTAGGTAGGTATTTAAAACCGGCACCTGCTTGTGCATGTGGTCAGACTCTCGATATCCCTCATTTTTTATTTGACTGTACTAGTACAAAAAATCACTTTCAGCCTCTTCATGATAAGATGAAGTCCTTCAAGCTTCCGTTGACTTTGTCAAGTGTTTTAATCCCAGTTATGAGAACGGCTGGAGCCTGGCAATGTTGGCTGTTACTCTTATTAAATCTCATCCACTTGGAAGATATTTTTAATTCTTCCACCGCCCCACCCTCTCCTCGATGCCTCCCTCCCCCTTAACAGGTTTTGTTTGTTTTTGTTTGTTTTTAGAACCAATTCGCGAATTTTTGAAACGTTAAAATCTTATTCAAGGCATATTCCATATCAGTATGGTTCGGCGTCTAATTTGCACGTAGAGCAAGGCTTTTCATCCCCCCCCCCCCCCCCCCCCATCTTCCTCCTCTTCTCTCCCCTTCCCCAATCCCATATACACCCATAAGCTGTTCGACTCTACGAGTAATATGTCAGCCAGTTCCATACTTTAATGACCCTTGACTACCATGTAATGGATATACATGTAGTCACACAGAATTGGTGTTTCTGAATTCCGGTATATATGGGCTCTCAGTGTGTGTGTGTGTGTGTGTGTGTGTGTGTGTGTGTGTTGTGTTTTATGTTAGTATGTAGAAATTATCTCCTCTATAGGCTTATTGCTTTGATGTTTGGACAAACGAACGAATGAACGAACGAAGTTTAATGCTGTTAGGCTGTAAAAGCCCTTTAAGCAAATCGGCGGGATGTACAATAACAAAACGCGACTCAATTTCGATTTATTAACATGGAAACCACAGCAATATCCTGTTTTTTCACTTTACGTGATGAAATCATGAACGAGAAAATGTCACTGGTGTTCACTGTCAGTTCTGTAGACGACGGTCACCCCAGGTAAAACTGGATCAGTCCGTGGACAGCGTGCAGCACATGCTTGGGTCTCTGCATGCTTCGTGTGTTGCCGATGCGTCTTCCTTTCCAAATGCAGGACAATTTAAGACATTCCTCTTATGACATGTGTCTTTCTTCCTGGTTGCTAAACCAGAAAAAGCGATCGTCTTCCGAACACGGATCGCAGGAATATTCTTGAAGGTCGTCGTCTGATTCACACAGCAGCACACTTACATCATCCGTTTGATGGAACACATCCTTCCGAAATACTTTTTGTCTATAGCTTGCTCCAAACTTGTGTCGATGTCCGACTGGTGGATTTCTGGGCCCCCTGCTGTTGCGCACCGACGGATCGGGGTGCGAGCACCGAAGCGTATCCTGAATGGGCGTGGATGTGTATGTGCGTGCGCGCGCGTATGTGTGCGTGCATGCGTGTGTTTATGAGAGTGAATGCATGTGTGTACGAGTGCTCGAGTATGAGTGTGTGTGTGTGTGTGTGTGTGTGTGTGTGTGTGTGTGTGTGTGTGTGTGTGTGGGGGCGTGTGTAAGTCTGTGTGTGAGTGTGCAAGTTTGAGTGTATGTGAGGGTATGAGTGTGTTCGTATTGAGATGCGTGTATTTGTGTATTTATGTAAGTGCGTACTTTTGTGTGTGTGCGCGCGGGCACGCGCGTCCGTATGTGTATGTGTATGTGCGTGAGTACGCATGCGCGCATGTGTGTGCGCTTGTGTGTGTATGTGTGCGCGCGTATTTTGGTGTGTTAATTATGCTTCTTTTGCTTTGAATGAAAAACGTTGGTATTCTGTTCATAATGTTTTCTTAAATGTCAGTACAACTTTGAGTTAATCTGACAATAAATTGGTTTCAGTCAGTCAGTGTGTGTGTGTGTGACAGAGAGAGAGAGAGGGGAAGGGGTAGAAGGTTTAGGTTTTTCTAGATTCAGAGCTGGTATATTATTTGGAATATATTATTGTTCCAAGTTTCGTTCCTAGTGAATTGTGCCTCAGCAAGTATTGATTTTATTAATCATTAACTCCCTTAAGTTTAAAAGAAGAATGATGATTTGTTTCCAACAGCTGGTCTGTCAATTTTAATCGATCAGTAGGTTATAATATACATATCCACAGATTAGTCACTGAATACCACTGAGTCACTCTAACATTGTCCTACTTACTGTTAGTCATTTATCAGTTGAAATAGTCATTCACACTTTGTGTGCTCATTCACTTATTCACATAGTGTTTGAACATCATTCATTTGTTTAACTTTGTTGATTTGTGTACATATTCACTGACATATATTCATCAATTTATTCAGTTTCACACATTCACTGACATATCCACCCACTTAGTCAGTCTATCAGTCAGTCCGCCAGTTAATAACATATTGAGACAAGGAGAAAGACCATATATATTCTAGCAGTTCAGCTGTTACATCTGAGTGTGTGTGTGTCTGTGTCTGTGTGTCTGTGTGACCCTGTGTGTGACTATGTGTGTGTGTGTGCGTGTGTGTGTGTGTGTGTGTGTGTGTGTTTAACAGCTGTTTTAACCGAAAGCAGGAGCTGAACACCTTGCGTACCACTGTGAATGACTTGACTGAGGTAAGTCTTTCTTTTTCTTCCCAAAGATTCCTGTGGATTACCTCATGGCAATAACAAAGTTATTACAGTACTGATAAGAATCACATCATTTTATCCATCATGGTAAATACAACTGTTACCAGGGAATATTGCAAAAAATCATTTATTTAGAATGCAAAAAAAAAGGGGAAAATGTGTGTGTGTGTGTGTGCATGTGTGTGTGTATGTGTGTGTGTGTGTGTGCGCGTGTGTGTGTGTGTGTGTGTGTGTGTGTGTGTGTGTGTGTGTGTGTGTGTGTGTGTGTGTGTGTGTGTGTGTGAATCAGAATTGGAATCATGTTGAGAAAAATGTGAAAAAAATTTCAAATGGGAACCATATCAAAACTATGGGCACTTTACATTGCTGTCGAACTTAATAGTACATATTTTCATCAGAAAGAAAATGTGTGTGTGAATGCTTGTGTGTGTGTGTGTGTGTGTGTGTGTGTGTGTGTGTGTGTGTGTGTGTATCCATGTTTGTATGTGAAGCAGAATCATAATCACATTTTATTGTCATGGAGATCATAGGTTGTTTTCATAGGCTCTTCTTAACGTGGGAAAACCATGGAAATGAAACACATTTATATTTGGTATTGAAGATCATGATGCATGTAAATAATGAGGGAAAAATGTGTGTGTGTGTGTGTGTGTGTATATATATATATATGTGTGTGTGGGCATGTTGTGTGTGTATGTGTGTGTGTTTGTGCGAGTATGCGTGTGTGTGAGTGCGTGTGTATGTGTGTGTGCGCTCGCACACACACATGCCTGCTACACATAAAGAAACAAATTTTATTTTAAAAATGTGCAGCATTTTAGTCTAACCTGGCTTCTGTTTGTTTGGTGTTTCAGGACCAGGAACCAGAAAAGATTAGAAAGTTTGACAACAAGAAAGAGAATGAACTGAAGAGACTGGATACAATGATTGTAAGAACTGTGTGGACTTTCTTACCATTGCCGTACTCTGTATTTACTTGGTTAATTATAATTCATTGTGTTAATCTTCCCATTCTTTCTTACACCAGTCCATGAGTAAATATTACAAGTGCACAGAAGTAGAAAAAACAACAACAGAATGTAGATAAACATCTGTGTAAACCCATAAGTGGTTTTCATTTCACATAATCATAATTCAGGAATAGATGCAAGAATGAGATTTCAAGTAGTCTGTTTAAGTAGAACTGCTATTTGTATATAAAAGTTACCAGACTTTGTGAAATGGAAGTGTATGTTGAGCTTTATTTTTTTTCCGTTTCCTTTCATTCTTTCTATCTTTTGTATGATATTGAAGCATGTGAAGGAACTGAAATTTTCTTTTGGTAGGAATCCAAATTTCAGGTGATTAAATATCTGTTGGGACCTACCAGTTCATTTATGCAAACTGAAATTTTAGAATATCCATTTTCTTGTGAAATGTGCATGACTCTAAAGATCCAGAACAATGTGTCATGTAGATGCTTGTAAAAAAAAAAAATCTGCTATCTTCATTCCACAGACCCAGATAACTCAGTCAATGTCCAAGCTGTTACCTGACCAGAATGAAGAGGAGTATGCAAGGTATTGCGAAATGTTTAAGAATCGCTCTTTTCTGGTCTGAGATACTTATGGATTCCTGTAGATTGTAATATAAGACAGACAGAAGTACACCATATGTGTGGATGCACTTGTATGTGTATGGCTGCACAAGTGTGTGCATGCATGCCTGTTTGTGTGTGTTTGAGCGAATATTGATATGCTTGAGTGTGTGTGTGTGTGTGTGTGTGTGTGTGTGTGTGTGTGTGTGTGTGTGTGTGTGTTTTTGCGTGTGTGCGTGCTTGCATGCATATGTGTATATGTGAACGGTGATGAAAGCTTTTTTCACTCTTGATGAGATTATTTGCTACTGTATTTGAACAGAAAAGTTCAGGAGGAACTTGATGAAGTGAAAAGACAGGCTGAAGCAGAAGAGAATGAAGATGAAGAGGAAGAAGAAGAGGAAGATGAAGAGGAGGATGAGGAGGAGGAAGAAGATGAGGAGGAAGATGAGGAGGAAACCCAAGCGAAAGCTCGGCTCGGTACGACTTGTGATCATAAACATAACAGTGACTGCGTGAGTGGATGGGAGTGGAGTGTGAATGTCAGGAACAGTCTGAGAAAAAGTGTAAGTCTGTTGCCCTACCATTGCAGAGAACAAACATTTTTGTTCGTTTTTTTTTTTTTTCCTTAGTCTGGGTATTGTTCTCCAGAAAGACAAGAGCAACATTTCAATTTTTTTAAAAAGCATAATTGTTGACAGCTTGCAGTGAAGTGAACTTATACTAGTCAGTTTGTCAGTGTGTATATTCTGAAGGAAAATTGATTTTGTAGGCCTTTCTCCTTTAGTATGGTTGGCTCCAACCTTGAAGTTTGAGAGTTCAATCAGTGCCACTAAGCCTATGCCTCTCTTTACTATGGATCTAAAGGTAGTTGAATTATTTAATTACCACCCAAATGTTACGATGGAATGACCAAGTATTCATTTTAAACCTGTCAGCGTTGTTGTATCCATCATCTACTGTGGCCAGCCTTGTGGCCATTGTCTACAGTGGTTTTTCATCTCCGATGATGTTAATGGTAATGGTGTGTGTGTGTGTGTGTATGTGTGTGAACAGTTATGCACGCACGCATGCTTTAAACCTAAGAATGTTGCTACAGTGCTCAAGACCTTCTCTTTATCCCTGTCACCCTTCTCTCCCTGCCCATTCCTCCACCTCCATCCCTTCCCCAGTGTGACACTTGTACATGTGTACAAAACATACATACAGTTTACACAAGTAGAGCTCACACACACACACACACGCACGCACGCACGTACGCACGCACGCACGCACATACACACACACACACACACACACACACACACACACACACACACACACACACACATATACATGCACACAAGCACACAAACGCGCACACACACACACACACACACACACACACACACACACACACACACACACACACACACACACACACAGAGTGCAAAAGTATGCCCATACTGTAATTATGCCAGATTGTATTTGATTTCATGCACATAAGATATGAAACATGAGATTGTTTCCAAAATCAAATTCGAATGCTGTGTGCTAAAATGAAAAAAAGCTTTCGGGAACTAAAACAGTAATTCATGATGATAACTTGTTCCTGCAATTATCTGTCATGATTATTTGTTATCATTCATATTATTATTTAAGAGCAAAATTGGCTGTTTAAAGGAAAAAAAAAGCAACATACACAACAATTGTTGTATGTTCCAGCTTGATTAAGACTCTGAAATAATTTGATAGTATTCATTTCTACACATTTTGTTTTGTCTCCATATATTATCACTAAGTTTCTCTGTGTTGCTCAATGTCACAGGAAAGAATATCAAATGAAAAGAACGCTGATTCTGTTCATCTAGGAGATTCAAAAGCCAAGAAAGAAGAAGAGAAAGAAGAAGAAGATGAGGATGAAGAAGAAGATGAAGAAGAAGAGGAGGAGGAGGAAGAGGAAGAAGAAGAGACTGTTGTGAAGAAAGCTCCACAAAGGTAATACAAAGATAGTTAAAGATTCATCACATTCACATTTTCAGAGTGTTTAGAGGCTCATCCTGTGTATGATAATTCATAATTAATTTGAAATTGCAGTAATAACCATCCTTTGCAATATGCACCATATGTGATATACAGCAGTATATGGTGTTTCATTTGGTTATCAACTGACTTATGGCACACACTGTTGAGTTTATTTTGCTGATTTGAACCGTAGTCCAGGTCACATTTTTCCTACTTCAAGAGAGGTCTGCTGGTATAACCCAGCTACAGATCTACTTTTTCAGACAGTAAAAAAAAATCTCACAGATGTCAACGGCAACAGAAGTTCTACAGGTTTAGAGATGCTGAAAGAGTGCCAAAAATGATGCATTTATTTTGTTACATAATGTCAAGTATGCCAGTTGCCTACTTTCAGCAGTTTTCTTCTGTTTTTGTTCCAGGAAATCCACAGTACTTTTTTTTATCTTTTTCTTTTCTTTTTTTTACTTTAATGAAATCTGAAAAGAGATATGATGAAAATAAAACTCTGTTAAGGCCCTATCTGTGAGCAGTTGCGTGGTGGTTATAACCAGATGAAATGAACCAGAAGTTCAGAGTTCAAATGTTTTGAGAGTAGAATTTCAGCCAGATGTAATGCAGATTTTACTGTAGATTCTGACACTCTTCCTCACTCGTCTGGTTCCTATGCCCAGTGTTCATGTTCTTCAGTAATGCTTTCAGGTCATAATTTACCTACCCATCGTAAAAGATGCGATGGTCTGAACTGGCCGTTTTTCTTATCAAACATTATCAAGAAAGTACTTGCCAGGCTGTTCATTGAGCACAGACTGGTAGGACTTGGTTCTAATGTCTCTTAAACCATTTCTAGAAATCTTTAAAAAGGAAGAAGGTGGAAGGGGGGGGGGGGGGGGGGGGGGGGGGGGCTGATGTCTTTAAACTGTCTGTAAACTAAAAGCAAGAAACATTTGGAAAAAAAAGAAGACTGGAGAGGAAGAAGTCTCTTTGGGAGGTAAAGCACAGGATGAATGGGAAGAATTAAGCATATGTACATTTCTCCAAAATGGAGGTTGGCAGGTAGGAGGGGGAGCAGAGGGGAGTTGGGGGTATGTCGGAGGCGTGATCTGTGGGGTTAAGTAATCCTCTGGGGTGGGTTTTTTTTTTTGCTGTTCCCCCCCTCCCCCCACCCCCTCCCCAAACTCCTTCCAGCAAGTCTTTCACCTCCTGACTTACTTCTTTGACTTGGCAGTGAGCAGAAAAAAAATACGACCAAAAACAAAAAAAAAGTGTAGACTGACTCTTTCAAAAAAAGAAAAAAAAAAATTGTCAGTTATGGTTGTGAAAGGTATATTTGTTCTTGCTTTTTTTTTTTTTAAACAGACATGATTACACACGCCCCATATCAGTATAAGAGCTCTGTCTAGCGAGTTCTCGACTATATAAGTTTTGTTTACTGTTGTTGTTTTACAGATCGAATTCAAAATCTGATATAAAGGTTTGTTGTTGATCATTGTTGAGTGTGCTGTGGTTTCACATTTAAGGACGGTTACCAGATAAATCAATTTCCAGTACTCAGTTCTCCCGTACCCTCCCCCCCTTCCAAGCCCTGCCCTCCCCTCCCATCCCCCTCCCCCTTCCATCCTCTCCTGTTGTGTCCGTTCTTTCAATCAATCATTTTCCAACTCACATAAATTTAATGAATAAAGTTTCAAGTATACCCAAGGAGATAATCCCCATGCAAGCCACAATACTTTCAAATAGCAAAAAAAGATATTTGCTCCTTGAGCGAAATCGTGATTGTCTGCCGCTGTATAGATGATATTCTGACTTTCACAGTCTTTGTTTGTCTGTCTCTTTGTCTCTTTGCTTGTCTGTCTATCTTTGTTTCTTTCTCGTTCTCATATTTCATTCTTTCTGTGTTTAATTATTGTTGTTTGTGTGTGTTTTTAACATTGATAAGGTGGTACTGGCAATGTAGACCTTCCAGAGGCTCTTTTGTCTGTCCCTACATATGTTTTTAATTCTATTGAGTCCATAGAAATTGTTATTCTTTTGTGTCAAAAAGATCCAGACATTCTATATGGTTACCTGTCATGTTAAAAGACCATACATGTCTTTCCGCCCCCTGACCCCCCTTGTTCTCTCTCTCTCTCTCTCTCTCTCTCTCTCTCTCTCTGTCCTGCTCTCTTAATACCTTCCTGTTCATTTTTTTCTCTTTAGGACGATAACTATCTCCGAGATAGAGACATTTCATTTACCATTGCTAGCAAATATTTGTCAACTCTTACGTGATCACAGCATCAGCATAAAGCACTGTAGTACATTCATGTTGATATATAATTCTCTAGCACTCAAAATGATTTTTTAGAATGCTTTCTTTACTTGAGCCAGTTCCTACATGTGTGTAACTAAGTGTAACATTCCTCTGTATGTATGTGTGTTTCTCTGTGTGTGTGTGTGTGTGTGTGTGTGTGTGTGTGTGTGTGTGTGTGTGTGTGTGTGCGCTTGACTGAGGTCATTTGATAAGGTATTTGTGAATAGCATGTAAAATCATAATTTATCAGATGTCTTTCTACAATAAAGTTTGTTTGAACTCTCTCTCCATTGCTCTCTCTCTCTCTCTCTCTCTCTCTCTCTCTCTCTCTCTCTCTCTCTCTCTCTCTCTCTCTCAAGGATACAACAACCTGATTCATGTTTCGTTGTCAGTCTGAAAAAAAAAATGCCACAATGTGACCAGAAAAGACATCGCTTTATTTATTCTTAGACTTTAATTTTCCGTATCCACCCTCCCCTTTCCCCACTCCTTCCATCCTTCCTCTTCCTATGTCCTGTCCATGCCTCATCTGTTTCTTCCTCCCCTACCCCCTCTTTTTCCCTTCACTGCTTTCATTTTCCCCGCTAACTGTCACAGCAATGCTGTGTCACAGAAAATCACAGTACAAATGGAGCATTCTGAAAATCACAGTACAAATGGAGCATTCTGAAAATCACAGTACAAATGGAGCATTCTGAAAATCACAGGTACTAACGGAGCATTTAGAAAGTATGGGACACTTGCAGGTATTTTGAGGGGGAGTTTTGTGTGTGCATTGTTTGGCAGGTAGTACTTGCAGGCAACGTGTTCTCAATACCAGGAACAGCTGGACACAAAAGGTGTCTCTAACAATATCATTGTATCTTTCTTTGTGTGTTTTGTGTTTTTTGCTGTTGGTGTATAGTGTCCATGTTCTGTGAGGTAAGGAAGCATAAAAACAGCAAGAAACTGTAACAAAAGTCGTGATGACAAATTTTAATGTGTGAAGAACAGGACTGAACTGCTTTGTTTCATAATTAATGCATGCTGATGACTGTGGTGACAATGTTTTGGTCTGCACCTGCAGTTTGTTCAGCTAGATGGCAGGTCTCTGTCCTCCCTGTACTCTGTTAAGTTCATGTTCAACATTCGTATGTATAGAGATCGCATGTGTGTTTAAGTTTAGGGGTGTACCAGCACATGTGTGTGTGTGTGTGTGTGTGTGTGTGTGTGTGTGTGTGTGTTTCATTCATGGTTATTGTCATGCCCATCAGGCTTACAACACTTCCCCAAGAGATGTGTGTGTGTGTGTGTGTGTGTGTGTGTGTGTGTGTGTGCGTGCACATGCCTGTGTGCGTGCATGCGTATATGGTTTGTTCATAGTTATTGTCATGCCCATCGGGCTTACAACGCTTCCCCAAGAGGTGTACTTGCCATTGCTGGCAGATACTGAACTAATCACCCTGACTGGTCCAAGGGATGCAGTCTCTGTAGTTGGTTTATGGGATGTTTTAGGGTAAGGCCACACACAGTGAGAACATGAAAAATTACACACACATGCATTAGAAAAGAGAAGAGATATAAAAATAAAATTGTGATTAATTCTCAAAGAAGATGTGAGGTTGTAAGGGAAAGGGGTCAGGGGTTGAGGGAAGGAGTGGTGGTGGTGATGGTGGTGGTGGTGGTAAAGCTACTGAGGAGGAGGGACGGGGAAGGTGGGTGTGGGGATTGGGAAGAGAAAAAGATATGTATCTTAATTGAGATAGGTCAGTGTCTGTGTGTATGCATATTTGTGTTCGTGTGTCTGTGTCTGTGTATGTGTCGTGTGTGTTTTGTATGCATGCTCGTGTTTTGCATGCATATTGTATGTATGGGTGTCAGGGTGATGTGTATATTTGTACTGAACTGGCAAATGTATAAGTGTAAGGATTGCATGTGTGTGTTTGTTCAGGAGTGTACAAGTACATGTTATGTATGTGTGTGTGTGGATGGTGGTGGTGGTGGATGTATGTGTGTGGGTGTATATATGGGTATGTGTTAGGTGTGTGTGTGTGTGTGTGTGAAAGCTTGGTGTGGTATAGTATGTCTTTTAAGCGCATCATTGTCACAAGTTCATAATCTGTATGCCCCAAACTTATCTGCTTCTGATTTACAGCATGCGATCTCTTTCTTTCCCATCATCATCATGTTCAATCCTTTTCCTTCTCTTACCCATAAGTCACTGTAAGCCTCAACCCAGTTTGGACACCGACCACTGAAAAAGGTGGAGTAAACTTCAACCAATCAGGCTCAGCCAAAGCTGACGTTGGTTGGACAGAGCAAACTGGGCGCTGAATACATCATAAGGGAAACATGATTATCATAAGGGAACATGATTATCATAAGGGAACATGAATTTACAAAGGCCTGCTTCTGGTGAAGCTGGCTTTGGCTGTCCAGAAACAAACATATTCAGGGCACGTCTTGGCCTAGCATCAGTCTCCTCACAACACATGTCATGTGGTCTGGTCAAACTGCTTAAGTCGTTCTCAGTCTGTTGGCTTGCTTCCAGTGGGCTATACAAATGACAGCAGCATGTAGATGATCTAGTGTAGTGCTCCACTATTCCCAAGCAACACCTGTTGGTGGTCTATATCAAGGATCAGTCATATATTCTCTCTCTCTCTCTCTCTCTCTCTCTCTCTCTCTCTCTCTCTCTCTCTCTCTCTCTCTCTCTCTCTGTCTCTCTCTGTGAGCAGCCTAACAAGTCATTCAAATTGTGTATTC
>JADBJO010001336.1:402500-407500 GCA_016801955.1 Conus betulinus | reverse complement strand
TGTCAGCCTTACGTTGATGTGGCTAATGGACAATTGTAGACAAGCTGAATCCTGATTCTGCCATAGATGTGAAATGGAAGAGTGTATGTTACCAATCAGAACCTTGCAGGCTTTTCCTTCACTCGCTTTCAGTCTTGTCTTGAGATCCTCAGCAGATGGTGTTGTTCTGTAGGAGACTGGCTCCACTCTCTAAGGCCAACACAGCCAGTGAACATAGATCCACCTTCGATCAGAATTAATGAATCTGATAAAGAGTTTGAGACAGACTAGTGAAGGAATGTAAGCCTGGTTTAGGGTGCATGTTTTCTTCACTTGTATGCAGTTATCACTTCTGCATTGGTTTTCATGTGAAACTACCATGTTTTCTTTGTGCGTAAGACAGTATTTATGATTCATGGTGTAATAGAATGTGTTCATGTTCACTGTTTATCAGGGTGTGTGTGTGTGTGTGTGTGTGTGTGTGTGTGTGTGTGTGTGTGTGTGTGTGTGTGTGTGTGTGTGTGTACATGATAAACATTAGATAACCATTTTCTTGGCAATATACAAGACCTAGTAGAATCAAAGTTGTCAGAATGACTAATATTGACAAGAGGTTTCCAACCATCCCCCTTATCAAAACATCATGTACATTAGGCCAACAGTGCATAGGATAATTAATTAAGTGACTATGATGGAAAACTGTATGTTGACTATTGTAGACTACTGACAATAACTTTTAGTCCATGTTGATATGTCACCTGAAACTGCCTGTCAGATAGTTCCCTGTATGATAATTCTCATGAGAGTTATCTACTCCTTGCAAAATGGTTTTCTGCCAAGTTTCAAGCAGACAAAGAAAAGGTTAGTGCATCGACCTGCATTGGCTTGTCTTCAGGGCATCAGTTTTAGAAAAGCCTCTTTGCTGCGGGACATCTCAACCGATGGATGCATAATTAAACAACACATGGATTCAGATGGAGAAGCAAATTCGGATGGAGAAGCAAATTTAGTTTTACACATAATGTTCTATAAAAATTAAAAAACACAAAATCGGTGTTTGAAAAAAATGGCTTTGAAAAAAAAATGGCTGCACTTGTGATTCAAGCTGGCAATGCAATAGTCACAGTAGTACAGGAGTCTGACGCCTTACCCAAAACACAAACAAGGCTCTGGCAACAACGTGCTTTCTAACTTATGTGCTCAAACAGTTTCCTGGCAATGACACCCAGAGAAAAAGCAATGAAAGAAATGGGAGTCGTTTCAACAGCAGGTTAACAGAAGCTAGGTGAGCCACCACTCCTGACACACAAAACATGTCAGAAGGTCAAGCCTGGACAATACAATGACCAATCCTCCAGACTCCTCCCAATCATGCCGGTCTGCATGGAAAACCGACAACAGAAAATGTGTCCTCGCCAGCAAGATCAAGGTTCATAGCAAACCGTCTGGTTTTCAGTTACATGCTAGAATGACCAACAAATTGATGTTGGGCCCTCAATAGAAAAAGAATGAGAAGAAGCAAGTTATTTTTTAACTGAAGAAGACTGCAGTTGGTCATTTTCCTTTCACCCTTTGACCTGTTCTGCCCACTCAAGTGATGATGAGGCATCCAGGGATTGGGTGTTACAGTGGCTAGGATAGGAAACACAAGCAGCAAGTTGTATGCAGGCTAGAAAGCATCCGCTACATAGCAAGATTGTTTTGCAAACTATTGTGTGCTAGAATAGGCATGGATAGGATAGCATAGAATAGTTGCTTTTTGTGCAGTGTGTACGGATTTTTGTTGTGTAAATATAATTATTCATTCTCACCCTTTGCCCTTCTTCATCCTTTTAACATATGAGGTGATGTGTATATATTTCCACATGAACTTTTAAAAAGAAAGGTCAAATGTTCTGTCTTGTGTTTTGTTACTATTGTTGTCAGTGTTGTCTTCATTGCTTTTGATATTATTATCATAATCTGGTTATTTCTATTTCATTACAGCTATGAATGTTTACATGAGACAACTGTTACAGACAAAACAGATAGACAAACAGACAGAAGGAAAAAGGAAAAGTTAAATGAGCATTTTTTGTTTCAAAATTCTCTGAAGCTCGTCATCGCTGTCTCAGTAAATACCCAGACTAGACTACTGCAGCTCTGTTTTTCCATGGTCTTCCCGGCAGAACAAATAAACCCTCTGCAAAGAATTCAAAACAGTGCTGCAAGACTTTTAAAACAAAAAAAAAAAAGTAACACTATATAGAGCTCAACTGGCTCCCTGTTAAATTGAGATGCCAGTACAAGATTGCAGTTCCTGCTTTCTGTCATCTTGATGTTAACTTGCATCCTATTCATCTGCCTCACTCAGCATGTATGGCTCTTCCTGTGCACTTTGTTCTTCCAATTAAAAGTGCTTGAGACCACCAGGACGCAAAAACAAACTGGGGAACGCAGTTGTGTGCACCATGTGTCAGGAACTGGCCGACATCTTGTCTGTGCAACAACTCGTCTCTGCCTGAATGTGAAAATAGTCCTAGGACAGACATCTTTAGACCAGCTTCTCCAGATCTGTGTTGTCAGCTGTGTGCATTGTATGGGAGCAAGGAAAGGAGATCTGTACATTGCTGTAGTGGCGGGGGGAGGAAGTGTTGATGAATGAGTGGGTTATTTTGGGAATGGTGAATGGACATCGAGGTGCAAACACTAGATATTGTGCTGTGTGTAAACACTATGTATTGTTATTTTTATCATTTTTTAAAAATTATTATTATTATCGTAATCATCATCATCATCATTATAATGATTACTAGAATTATTATCGTCATCATCATCATCGTTGCTATTATTATTACAAGTACATTTCATTTATACTGACAGCAATAACACAATCACTGATGGATAAAAAAAAAAAAGAAAAAAAAAACACTGTGCTTTGATCTAACGCATGATGTATTTCTTTCCCAACATTTATATTAAATTTCAAAATTTTGTGGAGTTTTTGGTAATGAGAATGCTCTCATTCTAATTTCATTTCATTCAAACTTATTTAAGGTGTTAGATAACAGTTACTTTTTCTTTCTTTCTTTTTTTTCTTTTTAAAGAAAGCAGGAAAGAAAAAGAAAAGACTTTCTCTTCAACATACTGGGGATGATTATAAAAATGTTTAGAACCCAAACCATATTATCTGAAAGTTGTAAAATAGAATCAGATTGAAAATTACAGGATGTTTTTATTTGGAAAAGTTGACAGTCATATGGTGATGGTGAAGGTGATAATGTAACTTATGGTAATAATAGTTCCTTTTTTTTTTTTCTTTTTTTTTTTTTTGTATTTGTTGTGACATGATTACAGTTTTCAAGATCTTTAAACGGGCAGAATTTGTAAGAAATATTCTCACATGTGTTGTTGTTTTTTTTCAGCCCTCCAAAATCTGGAAAACAAGTCACAGTGAAAGAAGAAGTTGAGTCTGAAGAAGAAGAGGAGGAAGAAGAAGAGGAGGAGGAGGAGGAAGAAGAAGAAGAGGAGGAGGAAGAAGAAGAAGAGGAGGAGGAGGAAGAAGAACATGAGGAAGAACAGAAAGAAGCAAGCAAGCCAGAAAAGAAGGGCAAGAAGGCAAAACCCAAGGAGAAAGAGATTGAGAAAGAAGAAGCAGTGCGTACTTGTCTTTCTGTTCATGTTCACTCTTTGCTTCTTTTAGTGACTTTTTTATTGTCTGTGCCATAAAAGAAAATACAGCTAAGTTCCAGTTTGTGCCTCATGCTTCATGTTTATTACATTGTCATAAATTAGTTAAATAACAGAATGAGATAAGCATGCATATTAATGTGATATCTGATATCACCTTAAATGAAAGCTAAACACCATGTAAATTAAATCATACCATATACACATAAATAACACACACACTCACATGCTTGCCCACATGCATGCATGCATACAGGCACTCACATGTATGAAGTCATATGCAGATGCACAGACATGCAAGCATGTGTGCACACTTACACACACACACACTCATACACACACACACATGCATGCACACGCACACACACACACACACACGCACGCGCACGCATGCAGG
Source organism: Conus betulinus (assembly GCA_016801955.1). Lineage (NCBI taxonomy): Eukaryota > Metazoa > Mollusca > Gastropoda > Neogastropoda > Conidae > Conus > Conus betulinus. The sequence continues at coordinate 403,455 of JADBJO010001336.1, read as the reverse complement.
CATACACACACACACGCGCGCGCACGCACACACACACACACACACACACACACACACACACACACACACACACACACACACACACACACACACAGAGGGAGGTCAGGCCCTATCACATTGGATTTCAAAATATTACATTGTTTTTGTTTTCTTCTTTTGTGTTTTTTAATTGCTGACAGGCTTCTTCTACTCCTTCACACTCCCTGAATTAAAACCTATAAGAATTCAAAGGCCTTAAAGCCCTGTGTGGAAGAAGAAAATCTACCATAGACAGACACACAAATTCAGGGGCAGTAATTTGCAGTGGACTCCGTGTCCTTGAAATGTGCTCTGGAAGTGTTCCGTTCCTGCATGAGTTTTTAAGGTCTGTCAGTCTGTCCTGTTCCTATTTCTGTGATAGAAATGTCAAAATCCCTGCATGGTCATGCACGTCGGAGGTCTCTGTTTCTGGAATGCCTTGCAGATGAGAGGAAAAAAGTAGTATGTTTTTGTGTGTGTGTTTTTTTTTTTCTTCTTCTTTTCTTGTTTTATGTGTTTTGTCCATAGAAGATTTAATTGCAAATGATCGAACGCTTTTTTGTGTGCAGTTCTTTGTGATGTACGTGTATTTTTTCTTTGTTTTTGATCTCCCTTCACCTCCCCCCTCCTCCCCCTTCCCTCCTCCCTGAACTTGTGTTATGAACTATATACCGTTATGTCAGTGTTCTGTCTGTCTTGTCAGTGTTGGAAAAATCATTAGAAAATGGAGAGAAAAACTGTCAGAGGCTGAGAACTCTTCAAATTGATTCAACTTATATGTCTGTATTAGTCCTGAAAGTGCTGTTTGAAAAGGACTTGTTATGTTTCAGCCTCACCAGTGGATCACAGTGGATGACTATGAGGGAGAGGAAGAAGACTTGAGCTTCAAGAAGGGGGAGATCATCACTGTTCTGGAAACCAGGTAAGGGGTCAGTGG
>JADBJO010001336.1:395000-397500 GCA_016801955.1 Conus betulinus | reverse complement strand
TTTCTTAAAATCTATATTTGTGAAAGTAGAATACTTTCATTCTGCTGTTAAAGGGGCTCCAGGCCTTTTTTTTTGATTGGAAGTGAATGTCTATACCCACTTCATTTCAGTATAAAAGAAAAAAAAGGTGATTTCTTTTTCAGATGCACAACAAGTTTAAAGACATTCAGCAGGAGGATGAAGGTATGGACAGTTTCTTTCCGATTTCTCTTTCTTCTCTTTTCTTCTTTGCGTCAGTGTCTTTCTCTTTCACTTCATTTGCGAATGAAAGATGAAGGGGTCTTGACTGACATGAGACTTTCTTGCTCACTGAGACTGCCACATATGCATAAGCACACACATGCACACACGCACGCAAGCACGCACGCGCGCGCACACACACACACACACACGCTCTCCTAAATGCCTGCAGGCACACAGGCATGCACGCATGCATGCATGCACGCACACACACACACGTGCGTGTGTGTGTGTGTGTGTGTGTGTGTGTGTGTTGATCCCAGTCCTTGTAAATCACTGTTCTGTTGATTCGTAGACTGTTGAGGGCCCGGAATGTATTGACTAGGTGAATTCCCATGACATGTCGAGGACAGCAGTTCAGCGACAAATGCACAACAGAGTGCATGTGCAATGACAGACAATTGCAAATCCTCCCCCCTTCCTCATCCACTTTCCTCAGTATTGTTGACAAATTCTTGGATCGATTTCTTCCCTCTCTTTCCTGAGTCATTTCCTCATTGGCTTTTATTTCACTTCTGCCGCTTCCATGCAGGTATGTAAAAAGAAAATGTAAGTGTGGTGAAATGTGTAGTAGTATTAGAAAGGGCTTGAAAATATTTCCAAGGGTATCAAGCGTTCTGTGATTAGTTCAGACAAAAATGGGCAGAAAGTCTAACAGAAAGCAAACACCCATGTTACTCTTAAGGCCCTCCATTCTAAACACTGTGATGCAACAAGAAATCATCACCTGTGTACAAGCTGCAGAATGTGTAGAAGACAGATGAAAATACAGAAATTCAGTGATGAGAGTGCCAACGATGATGATGATTTTGTTTTAAAAACAACATGAAGAAAGGATTGGATTGAGAAGGCAGACCTGCTTTGAAACTTTTTTCATTCATTTCAACTATACACAGCTCCATCAAATTCCATTGAATGTGTTCACTATCATTATTTTGACTTTAGAAACATGTTAAATAAGAAATAAAATGATACATTATCTTACTGTGCAAAAGTAAAGATACTTTCAGTTATAGGTTCTTTGAGAAACTTAATTTGAAGAGGCCAAATTTGGCATAGTATGGATAGTTCTGTTCTGTGACCCAAATGATAACTGTATACTGAATGGCTTACATGTGTGTATTGGTAGTGTTTGTAGGAGGAGACCAGGACACTTTTTGAGAATAACAAAGCGGAATAAAACAAAAGTCACAGAGCCATTCACAAAGGATAGGTTAAAAAAAAAATATATATATCAAGCACAGGTACTTCCTTCACACATCACCTGACAGAAGACACAGTTACTTCCCTTATACTGTCAGTTGACAGTAGATGAAAACAATGTGGCTTAGTCTAGAAAATGAGGTTTCTGCACTGTGCAAATTGTTTATGTCATAGTACATGCAGCCTCTGATACAGGAAGAATTGATCTCAAGACTAAAATGGAACAGCATGTATTGAAGGGTGACTGTCCCAGTCCACACACACAAAAAAAAATCTTCCTTCTTGGTCAAATGCTCGGACAGAGACACTGGTGGCTCTATGATATTTGCAAACTGCTGCAGACTCTCCAATGATTGGAAGATCATCTCCCAGAATGGTAGGTCGATGAACCAGGTTGCCGCCCTATGATTCCAGAACTGTGGACTGGTCTGTGGGATCATCATTGTGGCCAAAACCACAGGACCAAACATCAGTGTTTTCAGAACAGAATTTTGTGAAGATGTGACACAAGACCTTTCAATGGCCAGCTTTCAAGCATGCCACCATGACTTGGTCTTCCCTGGAAATCTGGTCGGAGGTGTGTCTGCGCTGTAATTTGGATGCTGTCACAGCCTTCGTAATGTCTGCTTCTTTTTGGCAGTGGTCATTTTTTCAGTTGGAAACTTGCTGACCTTTCTGTTCTAGCTTCTTCCTTCCATCCTTTGCTAGTCTGTCTGCTGCTGCAGTGAGAGGGTATCCACTGGATTATGGTGTCTTTGGATTGCTGTAGAGTGGACATGGCAGTGGCAAGGTCAGTCAGCTCCCTGTTTTGAGGGTTGCGAAGTGCCTTGGAGGCTGAAGACGCATCAAAGGAGATGAGTGCACTGTAATGAATGTCTTGGCTTCTCTCTGTTAGTGAAGTGGCTGCCACTCCCAGAGCTTCAGCCTTTGTCTGTGGGAGGTATTTTTTACCAGCAGGATGGCCTTGGTCTTGAAGACTTTGGTTCCATCCTTCATCTTGGAAACTCAAAACCACTGGGTATATGTTTAGCCAGGCAGCTGACTGTATGCACAAAGT
>JADBJO010001336.1:355000-392500 GCA_016801955.1 Conus betulinus | reverse complement strand
TTCCTTTTTTTTTTTTTTTGCTGAATATGATTGTAATGGACTGATGATTTTTTTTTTTTCCCTTTTTTTCTTTTTTAAGCATCATGACATTTGACTCTTGTGAAAGATGGTCGGAACGTGAATTTGATTGTTCTTCTGTGCTTCGGCATAATTGTCACAGTTCTGAGCATTTTCATATGGTGTGAACTGCCAGGCAGTTGACCTCACTATGAAGTCCCCTCTTGACAAAGACTGAATCGTCATGACAATTTCTAGGCTGTTGTTGACAGGATCTATTGTAACAGCCTCCACAGATCTTTCAACATTTTTTATCTTTGGGTGGGGCAGGGGAGAAAGGAGGACTTTGTTGGGTGGTCAGTCTAGTTAAGAAAAAGGAAAAAAGAAAACGCATGACTGTCATTACAAAAAGAAATTGTTTGCCACCAGCTGATCATTTTTAGGATGTGTGTGTGTGTGTGTGTGTGTGTGTGTGTGTGAGAGAGAGAGAGAGAGAGTTTGTGTGTGTGTTTTTTTTTTTCAGAATGCTATTTCATTCATTATATATTTTGTAATGGTGAAAGTCGTTTCTGATTTCTTTTTTCGTTTGTGTGTTTGTTGTTTTCTTTTAGAACGAGATTTGTATTTTAGAACGAGATTTGTATTTTGCGCTGATTCTGATGATGAAGCCCTGGTAAAGTCAGATGCTTACTGTCTGAGACAGGGGCTTTGAAAGAAGGCGGTATTCCTCTGAGACACTGCTGTAAGAAAATCAACTGTAAACTGAATCATAAGTTTAGCATTAACTGCTGGTCAGGTGTTTCAGCGCACTGTTTCAGCAAAGAGAGAAGCCAGACATGAAGTAGTTATAACCACCAAAGCCAGAAATCATACTATCAGTTAGAACCCTGATCCTCAAGTCAACCCTTTATAACTGTACCTTCATTGTTAGCTCACAGCAGTGGACAATGTGAGGCGATGAGCTGCTTGTTTCTTTGTAGAATGTCGCAGATGTTCTAGAAATTAAAATGAGTCTTTAAAGGGGGAAGCTATTTTTGTTGCTGTTGTTGGAAGTTGTTTATTGATAGGTTTCACAGTGCTGACTGTGGTGCGCCTGATGAAGAAGCTTGTGTCAGTTTGTGCGAAGTTCATGCTGCATGTGCTTACATGTAGGTTTATTGGATTAAAAGTTGTTTTAAGTCATATTCTCAACATAATAGAAAAAAAATTTTTCAAAAATTGAAAGAAGAGCAGACGTTCTTTTCTAGTCTGGAATCAAAAGCATATTTTGATACACATCTTTCTGAAATGAAAATAGAAATTGAATACAAGTAAAAAATCAAAGATAATATGCATCATCGAAAATTGTTGGCATTTACATCATGCATCATGTGCAAAGTATGGTGTCATGACATCTTTGAGTGTGGCATTTTATCATTTCTCACTTAATATACAACAAAAGAAACTCAGTGTGTTAAAATACATAAATTTGACTTGATACCATTTCAGAACTCCTATGATGATCGGTAGCAGTATAAGCTGTGTTCCATAACTTTGGCTGAAATTTTGGTGGTGTTTTTTTTCCCCCTATACCTGTCCTTTTGGTGGGCGTAGGCCACAAATGTGTGTTCACCAGTCCAGCTTGCCAGTGAGTCTGCTGTGAAGTTTTTGAGAAATGAGGTAGTGGTGTGGAAAGTCTTGGGGGGTTACTGTTTGCTTGGTTTGTGTGCTTTTTGTTTGTTTTAATAAATACACCCCATGACTATTTTTTTAAGCACAGGTTTTAGTATGAAAATGTACTGGGTTGTAGGATCCAAGTACTTTTTGTTGTACTGAACAAAGGCTTTTTCTAGGTTGTACCGCATTTTTTCTGTTCTTTGATTTTAAGCATGTTTCTTCCAGTTTATTCCATACCTGTGATATTCTTTGACAGCTTTTCCCCCACCAAACCCACCATTGCTGCCTCGGGGCTTTTTCCTCTGTGACATAATCAGGTCTCATTTGGCTGTTGGAGAATTGCCCATGGTTGTGTGCCATCCTGCGGTCTGAGGGACAGGTTGATGGAAAGGGCAGCCAGCCCTTTGTTCCCTCATGGCTATGGATACCTGCCTCCTACATGGCTTCCTGGGGCAGGGAGCCAGGAGCACACATACCAGTGTGGGGAGGGAAGGAAAGGAGTGGGAGGAAGACAGAGCAGGGTGTGCTGTGGAGGCGGGAAGGAGGGATGAGGCTAGAGGGGAGGGATAAGGTGTGAAGGGGAGGAGGGGGGGGTCTGTCTGGGGAATGCCAGGAGAAGAGTTGCAGAGGGAGGGAGGGAGGGATGACTGAAGAAGGAAGGAGGTGGAATTTTCACCTGCTGTTGTACAAGCAATTGGTACAGAAGAAAGTGGCAATCAGAAATTTCCTTTTCTAAAATCTCGTTTTGAGGTTGGGGAGTCTCCGGTCATGAAATACACCACATCTCCTCTTGCTCCTGAGGACATCCTGACAACATGTCTGCGTTTGTTGTGGCTGTCTGCTGTCCTGTATCAACTGGCAGTTAAAGAACAGCGCCTGTCCCACCCTCCCAAACGTTGTCTTCTCCCTCCTGCATTGTCTGTCCACCTCTTCTTTGTCAGGCTGGCACTGTTCCCTGCAGGATGCCTTTTTTGCCTGTCAGGCTGTCCTTGAAACATTCTGATCCTGTTTCATCTTTCTCAACCTTGCAATGGTGAGCAGGGGCCTTTAGGGTTTGTGGCCTGTCCGATTGATGCTGTCTTCTTCTGTTGTAATGTGCAGTTGCCCTTAGAGTCTTGTGGCCTCTCTGATTGATGCCGTCTTCTTCTCTTGTAATGTGCAGGTGCTCTTAGGGTCTAGTGGCCTCTCAGATTGTCACTGTCTCCATCTCTTGCAATGCACAGGTGCTCTTAAGGTCTGGTGGCTTCTTCTGTTATTGCTGGCTTCTCCTCGTGTAATATGTATGGGATATTCAGTACCAAGTGGGTGACATCCCATGTCCCCATGGTGTGGAGAGAGAGAAACCAGCAGTAACTGACCTCCTTGCACATGCTCACAGATCTTTTAGAGATGGCCTATGAATACATGAGCCTGGATTATGACATAGGGAGGTGAGGGGTGGGGGGAGGGCAGTGAGGAGGTGTTTTAGTTGTGCCAGGTGGTCTGCAGCTTTTCTGGAGCTGCAGTTGTCTGCACTTATGTTGCCAGAACTTCTGGTGTGGACTCTTTTATCTGAGAAGCTGTGGGCTGTTTGAAGTGTCTGGTCTTTCACATTGAATTCTTTTTTGCTGTGTGCCTGACAGGGAGATCACAGATTGATGAAATCTTCCTCCCTTTCTCTCTCACTCTCTCCCTCCCTCTCTCTCTCACTCTCTCTCCTCTCTCTCTCTCTGTCTCTCTCTCTCTCTGTCTGTCTGTCTGTCTGTCTGTCTGTCTGTCTCTCTCTCTCTCTCTCTCTCTCTCTCTCTCTCTCTCTCTCTCTCTCTCTCTCTCTCTCTCTCTCTCTTACCCCCCCCCCCCCCACCTCCTCCTTCCTTCCTCTTGTACCCTGCTTCCATGTGTGTTTATGTGTGTGTGTGTGTGTGTGTGTGTGTGTGTGTGTGTGTGTGTGTGTGTGTGTGTGTGTGTAGTATTTGTGTGTGTGTGTATATGTGTGTGTGTGTTAGTGCTGTGTCTAGTGTGTATGCGTGTGCATGTGTGTGTTTTGTTTGTGTGTGTGTGTGTGTATGTGTGTGTGTGTACATGTTGTGTGTGTGTGCGCATGTGTGTGCGTATTTGTGTGTATGTAGGGGTGTGTGTATGTGTGGGTGTGTGTGTGTGTGTGTGTGTGTGTGTGTGTGTGTGTGAGTGAGTAGGCACTCGTGTATGTGTAGTGTGGTGTGTGTGTGTGTTCGTGCGTGTGTGTGTGCATGCGTGTTTATGTGTGTGTGTCTTTCATTTTTGTGTTTTCATCTGAGATGACAGTAAATGGACTGTTAATCAGTCTCTGTCTGTGTGTGAGCTGCGTGTTCTCTCTGTCTTATATCTGTCACACTCTGTATCTTCCTCAGTCTCTGTTTCAGTGTGTCTGTCTGTCTGTGCATCTTCCTCTTTCATTCTGTCCCCCATCCACTGTTTCTCCTTTCACCTTTGATGTCGCTCTTTCTTCCTGTCTGTTCCTCTTGTGTGCTGTACTCCCTCTGCCACCGCTCTCTTTCTCACTCCATTACTCCCCCCCCACCCTGTCACCTCTTTCAGTCTCTGCCCCTCCCTCCCTCCCTCCCTCTCTCTTTCTTTCTCCTTCCTGGCACTCTTCCTGTCATGTCTTCTTCTTTCTTCCTGTGAGTGCGATTGTTTTTTGACCTGTGTGTGAATCTCAGCTGCCCTCCTTGCTCCAGATTATCCACTTTACTCTTGCCTGCACCATGGTGCATAAGCCTAAATGATATTTCCTTCTTTGTTTCTGATGGAAAAAAAATACACAGAAAAAAATTGAAAGAAATGGGATATAAAACGACTAAAGGAAAAGAAAGGGGAGGAAGGGATGGAGAAGGAGAAGGGCTGGAGAAGGGGAAAGTAGCAAGGAAATGGGATTTAAAGAGAAAAAAGAAGCATTCAGTCTTAGACAGACCTGCGTGGTGCATATTCACACAGTCACACACAGCAAACACTGACATAGTCTGTTGAAGATGAAGGTGATAGTTACGAATGACAGAAAGAAGACAGGGAGGACACTGCTGTGGTAGAGGTGGGTGGGTGTAAACCAAGCAAAACTTGCTGGAGAAGGGACTAATGTGCAGCATCTTGATTATGCTTCTGGGATGCACTCACCAGAAATCAATAGGCACATGAAATAATAAGGCTAGGCATGACACTTTCCCTTCAAATTGCACACCGTGTTGCTTGAGAAACCCCTGCCCCCATCAAAGACAGAAATACACATCTGCATGAATTCACCCACTAGCTCACTCACTCGCTGATATGTGTGTACTTGAATACACATGGTTTTGACCCAAAGGTGATGATGGAGCATAAACCGAGAACCCCTCCGTTACAATGATAACTACAATAGGTTTGTGCATGCATGCATATATGTATATATATGCATGTGTGTTCATATACTTATGAAACTGCAAGTGAGAAGAGAATCGTGAATAAATAAACACCTTGCCTCAACTTCTAAGTTTTTTTTTGTTTACATGTAGACTGGTATTTCATGATTTTGAAATTGTTTGCCAGTTCGTTCTCAGAAAACCCCAATGATTTTGGGCTGTGACAGTGGTGATATTAGTTGTCTTGTCTTTGATGTCAGTAAGAACTGGGTTCGCTTTTGGCTAACTGATTACATTTTAGGGATGCTAAAAGGTATTATGAGTGTAGGTTTTTGTATGTGGGGTGTGTGTATGTGTACAACATAGAGTTGATCTAATAATTAACTAGTTTGAGTTGAAATTTCGAAAGAGAGGGGGTTAGTTACCGCCAAGGACACAGACAAACATAGCACAGGACAAGACACAATGCATTTCTATCTCTAGGGTCTTCTTCAGGTGAAAACAAATAACATCTGGTTTCCTCCAACCTCTCTGGCCTCCTCCATCTCTGTGTCCCATCTCGCAACTTAGGCTCATCCACCAGTTCTCGTCTGCTTCGGCTTCCCACCACTCGCCTGAAAACTTCAAAGATCTTTCTCTTACCAGGCACCTGCTCTGTGGAATGGTCTCCCTTCTTCTCTGCATAACACGGACTCTTTAGAGACTTATAAAACCTCCCTAAAGACACATCTTTTCCCTCGGACTGATTAACGATATCCACTTATCACTGTGCGCGTGTTTGCTGGTGCTGACACGCCGGGGGGGGGGGGGGGGGGGGGGGGGGGGGGGGGGGGGGGGGGGGGGGGGGGGGTGAAACAGTGGGGTTTGTAGCTTGTTTTGTAGAATAGTATGATATATTAATGATGGTAGTGAATAGAGGTGGATTGATACAGTGCTTAGTGGAGAAAAAATTAAAATATTAGAAAAAATAAATAATAGATAGATGACTTTAATGGGTGGTGATGGTGATGATAGTGGTTATATGTGGGTAGTTGTAATGATAATGAAAAATAAAAATAAAAAAAACATAAAATAAGAAGAAAAATAGTTATAATAATGATTATAGTAAATATGAATTTTTTTTTCATGGATAAATAAAAAATAATGATAATAATTAAATGATTTTTTTAATAAGTAAAAAATGGTAAGTAAAAGAAAATGAAATAAATAGAATAAAGTAAAATGAAATAAAATAAAATAGAATAAGTGGAGGGTGGCTGCAACTTCTGCATGAAGTGGGTAGTGGGGGTATCGTGGTGGTGTGTATGGATGTGTATATGTATGTGTGTGTGTGTGGTGGAAGATATAGCCGACAGGTGTTGAAGTGATGGGTATGCATATTTGTGTTACTGTTGGATGTTGATGCTTGGGGGCTGTAGCGTACCAAGTTTGGCAATGAGATGGGTCTCTCGTATAGTGCATTCAAAGTTGTCACTGAGATTGCCAGAGTGCCAAGACTTTCACATGGTTGATGTTGTGTTGGGAGTGGTTGAAATGTGGGACAGTGGGTTTGGGTCAATGATGGTGGATGTCAGCCAGGTGTTCAGAGATGCGCGTCTCAAGTGTGCAGGATGTTTCACCTACATAGATCTTGCCACACACCTGGCAGTGGATAGCGTATACAATGTTGCGGGTCTGACAAGATTATTTGCGTTTAATAGTGAAGGAGTCTTTGGAACCCTGTAGGATGGTGTCTGGTTTGGTGAGGGGGCAGATTTTGCAGTTAGGTTTTGAGCAGGGGTGAGTGTGCCTGATGGTGTAGGTATGATTCTGTTCAAGTTTGAGTCGGCCAGTGTGTGTATGTGTGTGTGTGTGTGTGTGTGTGTGTGTGTGTGTGTGTGTGTGTGTGTGTGTGTGTGTGCTTGTGTGTGTGCATGTATGCATATATATATATATGCACCAATGCATGCACATTGCTGTGCCTACATACAAGGATGTGTATCTGCACAAAAGTGTTTTAGTAAAGGTTATATGCATGTCAGTTCAGAAATGCCGGAACACATTCCATCAGATATATCTGCTTCTTTTTTTATTCCATATTTTTCAATGGTTCTTGCTTTCCCACATTATACTAGCCTTTTCAGATTCCAACATAGTGCTTAGGGACATTTTTGTTCCTGGTATTATTTGCATAGCTTTGCATTGATTGTTACAAATTTAAATGACTTTGTTAGTAGAAATGACGATCTGACATCCACCCAACACCTCCCCACTCCTCCTGTCTCCTCTTTCTTTGCGTATTTTGTGTCTACTGTCTTGTGATATAAAGTTCCAGTAGATAATCATTCCCCATCCCTTTTTTGGTCCCAACACACATACACATAGACAGACAGACACACAAACATGCACGCATGTGCAAGTATACTTGCACACGCGCACACACTCTCTCTCAATCACAAATGCACACATACACATGCAAAACAAATGTATGCACACACACACACACACACACACACACACACACACACACACACACACACACACACACACACAGATACACATACACAACATACACACATGCACACACACACACACACACACGCACACACACACACACACACACGCACACATTCTCTCTCTCTCTCTCTCTGTCTCTGTCTCTCTCTCTCTCTCTCTCTCTCTCTCTCTCTCTCTCTCTCTCTCTCTCTCTCTCTCTCATGCAAATGCGTGTATACGGAAGCACTCATATACACACACACATGCACTCATACACAGTCATACATGCGTGCATGCACATGCATGCACACACACACACACACACACACGCATGCACGCACACACACACACACACACACACACACACACACACACACACACACACACACACACACACACACACACACACACACACACACACACGAAGATAAACAACAGGCATGCATGTGGGCATATATGCATGCATATTCACACATGCACCAGCATGCATAGGCATGCATGCACTTAACACACACACACACACACACACACACACACACACACACACACACACACACTATTTGATTGAACATAACAATGCCAGGAAACATTTTCAATGTTTGTGAATAGTTGCTGTAACAGTAGTTTATTGTCATTATTACTTTGTCATTATCATAGTTGTAAACTGCATCATTTTCAGCTTTATTATTTGATCAGTGTCTGTACGTGGTCTGACATGGGAGAGCTGCCATAACTTTCCACACTGGTGCACCTTGCCATGTGAAATGTTTACAATTACATCACAATTCAGTGCTTTTTTTTTTGTTGTTTTTAACAGTTTAATGCAGAGCTACACAGTGCTGTAGAATGTAACACACTACAAAACTACAGTGATGCAACAGTACTACACAATGTGACACAGTGTTGAGTAGGATACAATGCAATACAGCACTCCAACATTACAAAACATTACAAGATGTGACAGTGTAATGCAGCATAATGCACTTTTGTTATTGTTATTCATCGTTAGTTGTAGTGCTATGTACAACAAATATCATATACATGGTATTGCTTTTCTGTCATTGTTGTGCAATGTTCATATTATATATATAGATCTAGAGCCTGTTCAGTGTATAGACGCTGACAGAGAATTGTCTGCTCCTTGGTGTGTCACTGGAACATCCATATCGTTGTAGGTTCTGCATGTGAATGGGTAACCAGGTCTTTAGATATTCAGAGGTTGCAAGTTTTCTCAAAAAATGAGACGGCCAAACTCAAAACTTAGACAATAAAATGTCATTTCTTTTAACCTCTCTTTTGTTACTTGAAAACATCAGATAAAAGGGCCTAAATTCAAAACAATCATATTTGTGTATCCGATAAGTTGGATCCTGTGTCTTGATAACGATGGATTTGAAGATAAACATTTCTGCACAAATGTCTTTAATATGTAAGAATAACTGGATTGTATTTACGCCTGAATTGTGGTTTTGTTTGTGTATGAATGTAAATACAGCTTTATGATCAATGGGTGAGAATCAGTGGATGCCAAACTGAACACTTTTAATCAATTCACCCAACATGTTCTGTGTCTGTTCAACAGATCTGGGCAGTATGGTAGGCTGAAAGTTTTATTCTGTTGGTTTATTTTCAGCCTCCACTAACCAATGTGCTAGTTGAGATATTCAGACTGAAAATCAAACCATGATTATAACTCTGTGCTTTTCTTCAGTTTTGCGTGATGTAGGCACAGGGATTATGTTAGCTTCATATGACATGGTCAGATTTCCACTTTGTGGGTAGCATTGGAGAAAATTGATGTATATCATATTGCGTTTTACAGACCACGCTGTCAGATGTTCTTCATGCCCTGGGTGCCGTGCCCTCAGGTTTCAGGCATTCCACATTGTTTCGCAAGCATGCTGAGGGTGAGTGTGCTTCTGACTTTCTTGCAGTCCTTTGAACAGTGCTGTTTCTCTACTACCTCATTCAGGATTCTTTTGTTTGTTTCTCTTTTCCTGTCTGTTCTCTCTGTCTCTGCATGTTACTATCTCTTCCATCTCCCTCCTTCCAGCCATTCCCCTCTCCCTTCCCCTCACCCTTATTTTTCTCTGCAGGTCTAGAAGTTTTTCTCAGATTCATCATAGTTCAGTTTACCTTACATTATTATAAGAATATAAGGAGAGAAAAAGAGAAAGATATTCTGTTTCTATGTGTGTGGGGGTGGGGTGGGGGGGGGGATATGCTGACATGTGTGTGTGTGTATGTGCATGTATATGTGTTGTGAGAGTGAGTGAATATCAACCATGAAAATGGCTATCCTTAACCCTGTAACACACACTACCCCCAAACAGCAGAATACAACATGCCCTGACCTATTTATTGTTCTGAACAGGAGACACCTACAGAATGGCCAATTACCTCGCTATCAAGCTCAGCGCCTCCAACCTCATCTACAAGGATCTGTTCTTTGACCCTGCTACTAGCAAGGTATATGGGCGGGATAAAACAATTTCAATTTCTACAGTAGCAGGAAGAAACACCCTTACCCCTGACCCCTACCCTCAACCCCATCGCCACCTGACCAACATGCGAGTGTTTTAACCCTTGACCCCTACAGTCTAAGGATGCCAGACCACATCCAAGTCAAGACTGTTAGATGCCTTTCTGGTGTCTGCTTTTCTCTTTGCTATACTATACCTGGATCAAAAGCCTGCAAATGTTCTACTGGACAACAGATGACATTTTAAAAAGACTCCTCAAAGCTGAGTTGTGCACTTTTGTTACAAATGACTAGCCATCATTTAGCTACTTTTGTTTGGACAACAGTTGTAAAACAGCTTTTTCACATTTGAAAAGTTAGCCTCCTGCAGTGGAATGTCCCAATTCACATACATGTTCAGAGAGGGGAGGGAAGGTCCAAGATATTAAAAAAAAAAGTGTGTGTGTGTGTGTGTGTGGGGTGGGGGGGGGGAAGTTACGTTGTCAATGTGGGCAATCCTGTGTAGCAAATGTACAAACACTGCTTCCCAGGGAGTTGTCATTTTGACCACAAAACCACACATAAAACCACACACACATTCATGATTCGACCATACCTCATTGTTTTAAAGAATGCAGTTGCAAAGTGAGATGACTGCAGGCAGAAATCTAAACAAATCTTCAAAGTATTGGAAAAACACTCCGCCAGACAACATGGACAAATGAATCACAAGGCAAAACATGATGCGTTTCGACCTCTTAGGTCTTCTTCAGACAAGATAACCAGCACTCAGGACAACACAAATGGAGAAAGAGCAATCTTTTATCTTGTCAAAATTGTTGTTCACTTTAGTCATCTGCACATTTAAAGAATTGTTTTAATCAGTGCACAAAGATTCACATATACTCAGTTATTTCATTTGCACCACAGTCATGATATTTTGCATTTTCTTTCATTCGATACACAAGATAAAGAAAGACAGTAATACATGACAGAGGAGCCAACATTTCAGCCTACAGTTCAGTTCCTTGTGACACCAAGGCCCTAGGAAGAAATGCAAAAAACAAACGGCTTTAGTTATTGTTCTTACACAGCAAGGAAATATAATGCGTGTAAACAACACAGGCAAGGAAATATAATGCGTGTAAACAGTAATTGTGACCTTGAACTTGTCCACACAGATCCGGCCTCGCTCCACCCGGGTGGAACGTGTGGTGACCATCGTGTCCTGTCAACAGATCCCCCCGCCCAGTGCAGGTACACGTCGTACACCTTCACGTTCATTAGAAATCAGTCTTGTGCCATTTGTGCATACAGGCCACTCCTCTTACTCCCATTCTTATCCTTTAATAGGTGAAGAAGTTCCATGGTGCATTCCATGTCATGTACCACTCACAATGTAACATTCTTTATAGTGTTGGGTCTTGCATGACGTGAGACATAAACACTTTATTACAGCAGACTCTATGAAAACCTTGTTCAGAGATGTCCCACCTGATGTGATCTTTGAATTTCTGAAAGAGATCAACTTTTTCACCTGATCTAAGATTTTTCGGGAGAAAGTCTCCAGTGTGTTTTCAGAAGGTGTATTTTTTTTCTTCCTTTCTTTCTGCGTACGCAGGCTGATACTCCTGCAGACACTGCCTTAAAAGACAGGGAGTAGAGTTTTGTGTGTATGACCATTTTTTATCCCGCCATTAGGGCAGTCATACTCCATCTTTGGGGAGAGAAGGTGTATTTTGAAGGGTTGTGTGATTTTTTTTTTTTTTTAATGACTTGTGAGCTCACTTCAACACAGTAACAGCCTTGATATGGCCCTCTGGGGTTGGCTGGGCGACAAGCAACATTACATTACATTAGAAATAATAACCAAAGGACTGTGCCAACCAGGCAAGCTCTGGAGGCACTGAGTTTTCCTAACCTTCATCACAATGAAACAAAAGAACATCTGTCACAGAACAGCTTCTCACCAATCATTTCACTGGTGTGTCAGCATCTGTTTTGATCGCATCACTTACAGTTTTGAACTGAATCTGTTTGTCATGAGTTCCAGGGGAGTAGAGAAATCTGTTTGTGTTAGTCGATACTAGTGCTGAATAAATACAGTGTTAAGATGTGTGTCAGAGGTGGAAAAACTGGTGTGTGGATGCCAGAATGCAGATGAGGAAAGATGATATCACTGTACACTGAGATGATTTCTTAGGAAAGATGATATCACTGTACACTGAGATGATTTCTTTTTGAGTTATGACCACAGTGACAAAAACTGGGACAAGAAAGGATTTCATGTGACTTTAGAATCTTAATGCTTACCTCTATTTACCGCAAAACTAGAAACAGAATGTTAGAGTTATGGAACTTATAAGTTCATGACTGACTGAGCAGGTCTTGATCTGACTGAAAACTTGAAGTATCCAACTTCAATCTTATAATTACATGTTGTATTGTGGTGTTTGACAGTCACTATATACATATCTAGTGTATTGTGGAGTTTGATGGCCACTATGTGCAAGCAGTATTGCACCAGTGCTGGCTCCTTTCAAGATTATTAAAGGAACACATAATGAATTTGAGATTTATTTTTTAGTCCAACGGTTTCAACCATATTGTGCAGTAGACAGTGAGCTTCACCCAGTCCAGGTGATCTTGCAGTTCATACTGCCGCTTTGACTGCACATTTTACACGGATCATGTACCAGGGCATTTAGCACAATTCTGCTTCATAATCTGGAGCTGGGCATGAGCTGAGATTATTTTCCTCAGTGGCGTGGAATATAATTTTCTACAGCCTTCCACAATTATGAGAAGCAGACCTATCTCTTCTGTGATGCAACCATTCCTTCATTTGCTTCAGAGAAAAATTTTCAAGTTTGTATACGGTCAATTTTCCTGTTGTTAATTGCTTTCATCTGTGGAAGATGCTTCATGCCTGACTGCTTGATATACATGTTTTTTCCTTCCTGCTTATCAAACTCAAACTAGTCTGGGTAGATTGGACATGAAGACAGCATCAGAAATCACACTAATTTTTTTTTTTTTTCAGGGGTGGAGGTTCTGACCGCACAGTACGAATCTGCCTTTTTGATGGGAACACAGTAAGTGTGAGGCAATGAGAGATGAGTGGTCTTGTTTAATTGAGCAGCATTCTGTCATTGTCATTGACTAGGGAACACAGTAAGTGTGAGACGATGAGAGATGAGTGGTCTTGTTTCGCTGAGCAGCGTTCTGTCATTGACTGTGGAACACAGTAAGTGTGAGACGATGAGAGATGAGTGGTCTTGTTTAATTGAGCAGCATTCTGTCATTGTCATTGACTAGGGACACAGTAAGTGTGAGACGATGAGAGATGAGTGGTCTTGTTTCGCTGAGCAGCGTTCTGTCATTGACTGTGGAACACAGTAAGTGAGACGATGAGAGATGAGTGGTCTTGTTTCGCTGAGCAGCGTTCTGTCATTGACTGTGGAACACAGTAAGTGTGAGACGATGAGAGATGAGTGGTCTTGTTTGATTGATTGGCAGCATTCTGTCATTGTCATTGACTAGGGAACACAGTAAGTGTGAGACGATGAGAGATGAGTGGTCTTGTTTCGCTGAGCAGCGTTCTGTCATTGACTGTGGAACACAGTAAGTGTGAGACGATGAGAGATGAGTGGTCTTGTTTCACTGAGCAGCGTTCTGTCATTGACTGTGGAACACAGTAAGTGTGAGACGAAGAGAGATGAGTGGTCTTGTTTCACTGAGCAGCGTTCTGTCATTGACTGTGGAACACAGTAAGTGTGAGACGATGAGAGATGAGTGGTCTTGTTTCGCTGAGCAGCTTTTCTGTTGTTGCCATTGACTAGTGGAAAGAAAGAGCAACACTTTATGAATTGAAAAAAAAGGCATTACAAGGAATCTGTTGTTTAATGGAAACGGACTTCTGGTGATGTAAACTTGTGGGTTAAGTTTTCTTGCGAACAGACAGATGTGGGCTCTGTTGCTGTTTAAGCAATGCCCTTTTTGGTCTTTTTTTTTTCCTTTTTCAGAAATGTCCGTGGTGTACTTGATATGATTGAGAATGGTAACATTTTATGGAATTTGTTTTAAAATCTGGTATCTTTCCTGGTCATGTCTGTGCCACAGACATATTTGAGGGAAACTTATTATCTGGACAGAAGTGGAATGCATAAGAAGGATGAGATTCTAAGATGGAGCCACAGCAGAGCACAAATCTCTCCTCCCCTGTATCCACTGAATCGTCAGTCCTGGTTTAGGTTCAGCTTCTGTGAATGGATGAGTAAAGGTCCAGTATGCTGCTTGTGCCTGTAAACAAACAAATAAAAGATTGTCCAAGTGAGAAGTGTGGCTGAGCAATGTAGAACGCTCCATTTTGATAGGTAAAGCTGCACAAGTGGATAAAGAAGCATAAGTAAGAAAAGACTGTTGACGCATGCTGTCTGATTTTCAGATAATTCCTAGGAAGTGTTTTTCCAGGTTTCATTGAAGGCTGAATTTGAACATGCTCAGATTTCATGGCATGTGGTGGCAGCTGCGAGTAAGATTCGAACAACAAGAGTGAGGTCTGAACCTCACATTAAAATGAACAGAAACAAACAAAGAATCAACAACAATAATCATGATCAGGGGAGAACTGCATAACAGTCTTATTTCAAAGAGGCCTTGGTATGCAACATTATTAGCCTGTGTATGAGGCTACCTAGAAGAAGAACAAGCTGTCAGATTGTTCATACTTTCAGTGTGAATCCCTCCTGGAATTCATCACAGTTTCACCTGTCTTGAAAACTAATTCATCTTTCAGTACATAACATGCACATAACACGGGCTGTTCAGCACACAAAGGGCTGCAGCATATCGACAACACATCCTGAGAGGAACAAGAAAGTGACTTACAAGTTACATGCTTGTCTCTTTTTATATGCTTGTGAAGCAAGTGTACCATCTTTAGGAGAGAGGGTGTAGAATGGTTGGTTCTCTACTATGGTGAGGCACTGACTCTTGGTCTTTTCACTTGTTAATTGTTAATTTTTTTTTTTTCAGTGATAGGAAATTCATGCAGCATGAAACAACACAACCATAATGTTATTTTCCACTTTCATTAGAAGCTATCATTGGTTGTATTGGTGTGGCAGACATTTTGTAGCATGCGTAGATTAGACTGCATGCATTAAGGCCTCTGAGAAACAAAAAAAACTCATCCGTTTCCAAGTGTCACATGCCACAGGATCTTGTCTGTTTCTGAACTGACTGCTGATTCCAGCACAAAGAACTGTGTGGTACAGTATGTGTTGAGCTTACAGTACTGTGAATGTGTCAGGTGATAATATGTGGTACAGTATGTGTTGAGCTTACAGGACTGTGAATGTGTCAGGTGATAATATGTGGTACAGTATGTGTTGAGCTTACAGGACTGTGAATGTGTCAGGTGATAGTATGTGGTACAGTATGTGTGTTGAGCTTACAGGACTGTGAATGTGTCAGGTGATAGTATGTGGTACAGTATGTGTTGAGCTTACAGGACTGTGAATGTGTCAGGTGATAGTATGTGGTACAGTATGTGTTGAGCTTACAGGACTGTGAATGTGTCAGGTGATAATATGTGGTACAGTATGTGTTGAGCTTACAGGACTGTGAATGTGTCAGGTGATAATATGTGGTACAGTATGTGTTGAGCTTACAGCTCTGTGAATGTGTCAGGTGATAATATGTGGTACAGTATGTGTTGAGCTTACAACTCTGTGAATGTGTCAGGTGATAATGTGTGGTATAGTATGTGTTGAGCTTACAGTTCTGTGAATGTGTCGGGTGATACTGTTGCTGATGACTGCAGATTTTGAGCAACATCCATTGTATCCAAGCCTCCTCTGTGGATAAGAGTCAGCACAGCTGGTCCTTTACAACCAAGGTGAGAACATGTCTGTGGACATTTTTCACTTTTATTTCTCTCTAAGTAAGGCATGAACTACATCTTTTATTGTTGTTGTTGTGTATGTGTGTGATGTGAGGGAGGTGAGGGGGTGGAGTGGATTGGGGGAATGCATTTTTGTTTTCTTTGGTTTTATTTGTTTGTCTGTCTTTTTGTTATCTCATGTATAACTCCCAGAGTGGAAGAACATGGGTGATCAGTGCCTACAGATGAGGAAGGAATGTGTACTGTGGTGAGAGCTGGCCAGTGTCGATGTTTTAAAGTTATAATACACGGAGTTCTGGAAAACAGGTAACAGATAGAGCTCCTTTTGCTACTGCAAGAGAATGTTTCAAGAAAATGATTGACAGTATCAGTGCGAGTCTGTGTGTGTGTGTGTGTGTGTGTGTGTGTGTGTGTGTGTGTGTGTGTGTGTGCGCGCGCACACGTGCGTGTGTAGGATTCTTCATGCATTATTCATACCATGTTTTGTCAGGACTGTGATTCATATCTATAATCTTCATATGTTACAAAGCTTGAAACTCCCCTATGGACTTTGAAATGCAATCAGAATGATTTTGTTTGTTTTTCATGAGGCACCTTTGTTTAGAATTGAAATACAGGAAACCTGGCATATATCTGTACAGATATGGACAACATGGAGCTGTCTCCCCATGCTGAATTGTTTGTCAAGACCAACAACATCTCAGACAACATTGGTAAGCTGATGCAGTGTGTGTGTGTGTGTGTGTGTGTGTGTGTGTGTGTGTGTGTGTGTGTGTGTGTGTGTGTGTGACCTGTCATTACTTTTACAACTTTAAACCTATTGAAACTGTCTTTATTTATCTAGTAAAATTTCAACAACAAGAGCAGCTATGTTGTTCTGAGAGGCCTGATAAGATGTCTGCAATGTGTGAACTTTAATTAGAAAAAAAAACAATAGCAGTTAATCAGAAAGATTAATAAAACAGTTCATGAATCTCTCTTATTTCAGCAACACATACTGAATGAGTCTTTTCTCCTGTCATTGGTATATTGATTGGTAGGTTGGTTGGCTGGTTTTATTGCTTCATTTCTACTATTATCCCTCATTTGTAGTCATGAAGTTTTGTTGTTGTAAAGCCCTCAAAAGAGTCTACGATGTTTTGTGTGTTACAGGAATCCTGTTTGAGCTGTGTATAACAACCTTGAGAACAGTAAGTACATGATTAAAAGTCCACAGTGAGGAATATGTATATAAAGTGCTAGGCAAGTAGTATTAATTTTGCTGTGCGCACTTTGTTATTCAATCAGTCACATACACACACACACACACACACACACACACACACACACACACACACACACACACACACACACACACAGAAGAGAGAGGGGAGGGACGGGAAACTGCAATTGTGCTAGGTATCCTGGTGCTGATGTTTAAAGTGTACACTTCATTATTGTATAACCCTTCCATGTGTTGGAAACCCCTCTAGAAACACCCTTAACGTTGCCATTAACATTGAAATGAAATGTATGTGTTTCTTATCCTGACAGTGATGCTTATTTTCAGAGCACCAAAGAGAAGACGGAGATGAGCTGTGGATGGGTGCACATGCCACTGCTGGATGAGAATGGCTCCGTCATTCAGAACAGGTGATCTTCTGTCTGCTGCTGCTTCTTTGTGTCCTTCACTACTGTCTCTCTGCCTGTCTTCCATTGAATGGCTTTCTCCTTCTTTGTGTCTGTTCTTCTTCTTTTTCTACTGTCTCTTTGTCTGACTTTCCATTGAATCACTTTCTTGTTCTTTGTGTCTCTTCTTCTTCTTCTTCGTCTGTTGTCTGTCTGTCTGTCTTCCATCGAATCACTTTCTTCTTCTTTGTGTCTGTTCTTCTTCGTCTATTGTCTCTCTGTCTGTCTTTCCATTGGATCGTTTTCTTATCATTATGTCTCTTCTTTGGATCGCTTTCTTGTTCTTTGTGTCTGCTTTTTTTTTTTTTCCCTTTTTTTTGTTGTTGTTTTTGTTTGTTTTCAGGGGTTTTTTTTATTTTGTTTTATATTTTGGTTTATACATGCCTGTTCAGTGGATGAGGGAGTGGTGTATATCTCATCGTGTTCTTACGTTTTTTGATGATTTTTTTGTTTACCCCGTTATTTCATTGACCTGAATTAAGGGGTGTGTCTGGCACTCATAGCGCAACCTTGTTTCATCCCACTTTGAAGGTGTGAACAGTTCGGCTGTCATGAATTCATGGAGGTAGTGATAGGGATGTATTATTGTGCTTTGTTTTCATCTCAGGACTGTCATTTCTACGGCAGTCTGTGCTAAAAGTGAATGCAGAAAATATGGAGCTCACATGTGAGGGCCATGCATTGGAAGATGGTTTCATGAGGAAGGGTGGAGAGAAGACTGAAGTCAATATTTGCACTCTGTAGTATGGAGCACAGGATGCAGGTCACATAGTTAATGCTGAGTGATTTTTGTTTGTTGCTAGGTTGCTTTTTAACAGTTTGATTTTGTCGTAATAACTATAAACACTTCAAATCTTTTTTTTATTCTTAATTAACATCAGGTAAAAACAATTGCCACAACAACAAAAAAAATGTGAATCCAGCGCTTCACTTCTTCTTCTCGTTCGCTTCCCGTTAGATGAGCAGCCCAGTGTCCTCAATGAAGGCTGCCGTCCACTGCAGCTCCTCCAGGGTGCTGTACAACTTGGCTTCCACTGCTGTTGGTGTTGGCCAGTACTTTCTCCTGGATGCTGCATGCGTCATACAGTCTTAAATGATGTGGTTGGTTGTCATTGGTCCCTCATCACGAGTCCAGTCTGTCCAATGCCAAATTTTGTGTGCATGTGGTGGAGCAGGCGATTGTGTCCAGTCCTCAGGCGGAAGATCTTGACCTGTTCCGTCATCCCAGCAAATGGTATTTGTCTTCTGGGTTGTGTTTGGGGTGCTGGAGCACCACTTTATTCCTTGCTGTGCCTTGATGATTGTCTGTCTTGATTTCATCGTATGACACCAGGTTGTGACCTGCTCCTTCGGTGCACGGTCTGTTGCCAGAATATCCGCTTTTTTGTTGCCTCTGATGCCACAGTGTGCTGGTACCCATTGTATCACCACTTTCTTCACTCTGGCACTCAGGGCAACAAGGGCTGAAGCAGTGCTTCACTGAAAACATATTCATGCCAAAGTCTTCAGGTCTACTAATGATCGTCAGCATCAGTTAGAGAGTGTCAAAATGTTTGGGGGTTTTTTAATGCAGTTAGGAATAAATGATTAAAGATTGTTGTTAAAGAGCCAACTGATTTTTTTTCTTGTAATCTTTGTAGTACATCATCGTCTTTTCTACATTCTCAGTTTGCTGGTACCTCTCTTACAGAAATACTTTACTTGAGTGGTGTGTGTGTGTGTGTAGGTCAATGGACTTGTACGTCAATGGCGGCACGCCCTACGAAAAGGGAGTGGAAGTTGACCCAAGAATCAGTAGGAGGAGTGAGTTACTTTATCCTGACGACTGTGTACTGTGCAGATGTCATTGTTCTTGCTGTCATTGTGCTTTTCATTGTAAGCTGCGTTAGATCAGTTCTCTATGTCAGTGCTGCTGTTAATATTCTTGCAGGAATGCATTGTTTTACATCATTCTTTTTTGTTCGCTTACTTTTTTTTTGTTGACTTTTTTTTTTCCCATTGATGATTTTGAAAATTTTTGGCTTCTGTTGAGCGCTTTTTATAGTATCCATTGTATGCGTATATTTGCTTCATAATGAATTTATTTGTGTGCATTGTTGCTGTGAATTTAAAGTTAGACTTAACTCAAATTAAGCAATTCGTTTTCCACTCTGTTCAATATTGTTGCTGGTTTGTTTTCTCTCAAAATTGCTAAAATGTTCCTTTTTTTTCATCATTTTGATCAGAAAGGAGGAAGGTTGTGAAAGAGGAAGGGTTATAGATTGTTTTTTTTATATAAATAAAATTCTGCTTTTGTAGTTACTCTGTGTGTGTGTGTGTGTGTGTGTGTGTGTGTGTGTGTGTGTGTGTGTGTGTGTGTGTGTGCATATGTACCTGCTTGTGTGTGTCCACACATGGGTAGAGGCAGATGTTGGTTTATGAAATTCTCTTGGATTCTGTTTGCATGAGCATGAGGCTAGATGTATCTGTCTAGTCCCAAGGACTGTGTAAGTTATTGACAGCAATGTGAGTACTGAGCACTGAGTGAGCAGCGTGTGGGTTATGTGGGCTGTATGCATCATCTGTTCTGTGCCAGCTGGCTTGCTTCGGAGTTCAGCAGAACTCACCTCTGTTATTAACACTGTGTTGGATGGGAGATGGACTGAGCAATTTTCTTCTCACAAACAGCATGCTGATTCTTTTTTGTTTGTTTGGTTTTCTACAGTTTGTTCTGAACTGAATGAAGAGTTTATAGATTGTTCAACATTCTGAATGAAGAGCTTATGACACAGGTTTACCCTAATTGTGTGTTTATTTGTATAATGTCAGATTAATACAAGCTCAGTGAAATCTCAAAGAGGATTTAAACCAATGCTCTAAGATCACCAAGGAAGACAGCAAACACAGTTGATTTCTCCCTGATGTGTTCAGTGAGGTAGTGAAATCTCTGGCTGACTGTAAACCTCACGCTTCGGTGCAGGCCTCTCCATAGAAAGCAGGGTTTCCAGAGTAGAAAGAAAGAACAAAAAGAAATCAGACAGAGAAGTATTATCAGGTTGCACTAAAACAAGAGAGGTCATTGTGGTATTGTAGATAACAATCCCGCCACACCTCTATGCTTTTCCACTGTTGCTGAGTGTAGTTCAGACAGTCTTGGAGAAAACCCCTGTCCCCACCCTTTCTTCCCCCCCCCCCCCCCCCTTTCATCTCCCCTTTTTCTTCCCCCTCCCCCCTCCCAATACTTTCCTCCTCTCTCCCAAGCAAACCTCAGATCCCTGTCTGGTCAACCCCAAGTTTCACCACCTCCCTCCCTTTCTCCCTCTTTTTCTTTTTTGTGTCTAGTTCTCTCTCTTTATTGTAGGAATTTGTCTGTTACTTAAGGCATTGAATTTTGTTTGCATGAATAGGATTTTTTTTTTTACTTTTTTTTTGCATTGGACTGTATTCAGCTGTAGCTGTTCTCCAGTCTGTGAAACTGCAATGAGTGATCTGTCCTATTCTGCAGGCTTTGCAAAAAAAAGTGAAGCCAAAATGAACTGTGAAATGTGTTCGTCTTCATAAGAATTTGTGTTTTCTGGACTAGCTCACTTGCACAGCACCTTTTTGGAATGAACTGCACGTCTTTGCAAAGCTTTTAAATTTAGTAACACAGGTGTGTGCACATTTGTCTTAGCAACTCCTTAGTGACATTCTTTTCTGACAGATGTTTTTGGTTAGCAGTTTTTAAATGTGGTCTCATGATTCAGTCCTATTGGTGTGACTGATATCAGGCAGCAGAACAGAGGAGTACTGTAATTCACAGTTTATATAATTATATTTGTTTGAACGTAATGCAGTTTTATGAGGCTGACTCGCTTACACTTATTGATGAATAGAAGTATAATACACAGACATCAGCCTCTAGAGATGTTAACACAGGATTCACATAGTATTCTTTTTCATTTTAATCAGAAGCAAACAGATGAACAAAATTTAAGAAAATGAATTTGAAATGTGCAATTTTAGTCTTGTTTTGTGTACAACCTTGGTATGGGCTTTGTGATTGGCTGGGGTATTGGTATGGGGTTTGTGACTGGCTGGGGTATTGGTATGGGGTTTGTGACTGGCTGGGGTAGAAACTCCTCTTTCTACAAGCCCACACACCAGTGGATTAATAAGCATCGCAGCTAAGGCGTTCTTGGTTTGAAATTAACATGAATTCAGTAAAATACCGTTAGTGAGTGAAAGATCTAAAGGCTGCTGGTTATCTGTAGTGTGTATCTTGTGAAGGAGTTGGTGGGTGACAGGGAGGGATGTTTGGGTGGGCAGAAGGTGGGGATCGTGGGGGGGGGGGGGGGGGGGGGGGGGGGGGGGAGAGAGGAGGAGATTAGATGGGGCAGTGGATGGGGGTAGGCACTGCTTTGGAAGAGAAATGGAACTGAAATTCCTGCAAAAAATTACACATGAATCACATTTTACGGTTTGCTGCTTTCATGACACAAACGTCTCAGTACCATTGATGGATGTAAAACTGAAAAACCCTTTCAGATTCTGGAATAGGGTTGTAATGGAATCAATCAATAGCGTCTTTGGATAGAAGTCACCAATAGAGTCTGCACCTAAAACTGAGAATTATTCTAGAAAAAAAGTGCGTGAATGTGTGTGTGAAAGTGTGTGTGTGTGTGTGTGTTTGTGTGTGTGTGTGTGTGTGTGTGTGTGTGTGTGTGTGTGTGTGTGTGTGTGATGTAAGATATAGTGTGTTTGGACAGAGGAACTGTACCAGATTGTCAAAGTATGTTTAACAAAATTTTCAATCAACTGTTCTCAGTCACCAGAGATTGGATAGCAACTCTTAAAAATTGATATTTATTAGCCACAGAAAAAAGATTCTTTGCCAGTGACTTGTGTTTTTCAAAGGGTGTTTTTTTTACTCTTCTATGCACTGTGTATATCTTTTTTTTTCTTTTTTTCTCTCCATTTTTTTGCTGTGTTTCTGTCTGTCTGCCTCCCTCTCTCTTTCTCTTTCATTTGTTTCTTTCTTACTTTTCTTTTTCCTGTTTTCCTCTCCTTTACTTTTTCTATTTTTCTCCATCTTCATCTTATTCATTACATTCAGAATTTTAAGTCTTTCTCGTAGAATTTCACATACAGACCTGCCTCACTGTATGCTTTGGGTATAACTTGCAGGGAAAGGAAGTTAACTTTCAGCATTAGCTAAAATACACAGCAAAAGTGTTCTGGAGTGCATTCACAAAGCTAAAGAGAGAAAGCTAGCTTTGGGGAGTGAGTGTTGGGGGGGGGGGGGGATGTTGAAGGGTGTGTGTGTGTGTGTGTGTGTGTGTGTGTGTGTGTGTGTGTGTGTGTGTGTTAAATTGGAAGAGATTGGATTTTTTCCTTTTCTTTATGAAGTAATTTGTGAGCACCAAGAATTTTAAGATATTCATAAAGATACTAAGATTAAACTCCCATGAGAAAAATTGTCTTAAAATTGCATTTAAGTAGGCTCAGTTACAAGGGTTCATGTGTTGAGATTTGAATTTTCGTTTTTTTTTATGATTTTTGTTTAACACTTAGTCTTCGGGGTATAATTCTATCCAGTAATCAGTATGCTTGTCTGTTTTTAATGAAACAGAAAATCTTAAAATAGACTGATTTTCTAAAATTGTTTGGATATGTGTCCCATACTTTCTCGCTATGCATCTTTTTTGACATCTTAAGACAAACAAGAAGGGTGGTTTTCTCAGCCAACTCTATTATACCAGCTGTATTGTTGTTGTATGTGTGTGGTATATTAAGAGAATGAAAAAGAAATTGATGCTA
Source organism: Conus betulinus (assembly GCA_016801955.1). NCBI lineage: Eukaryota > Metazoa > Mollusca > Gastropoda > Neogastropoda > Conidae > Conus > Conus betulinus. The sequence goes on along the minus strand of JADBJO010001336.1, from coordinate 369,207 downwards.
ACATGGTCTTGTTTTCGTGTGCGTGCGTGTGTGTGTGTGTGTGTGTGTGTGTGTGTGTGTGTGTGTGTGTGTGCGTGTGTGTGTGTGTGCGTGTGTGTGTGTGTGTGTGTGTGTGTGTGTGCAGTCAGTTCCAATGCCCTGGTGTCACTCATGTCAGGGAACAAGCAGCCCCGCCTTGTGGTGCGACTGGCTCTGCCAAAGAAAGAGTACAAAGATCAGATGGAGTGAGTGGCCTTTGGGGAGTCCAGAGTTGCTCGCTTACCCTCTCTCTCTTTCTCCGTCTCTCTCAGTCTCTGTTTTTCTCTCTCTGTCTTGTTTGTTCTCTCTCTCTTGTTCTCTCTGTCTATGTCTCTTTCTTTCTCTCTCTCTCTCTGACACTGACATAAAAGGGTATCAGTGTCACTCTCTCTCTCTTGTTTCTCGCTCTCTCTTTTATTCTTTCTGTGTTGCTCTCTCTTTCATTCTCTTTCTCTTTCTCTTGTTGTCTGTCATTTGACTAAGTCTTCCAGCATATCTGTTTTTCTCCATCGCTTCCACCCCCTCTTCTCCATCTGTACTTCTCTCTTTCTCTGTCTCATAACTACCTTCTCTTTCAAGTCTTTGTCTGTATGTCTGTCTGTCTGTCTACCCTACTCTCTGCCTTTATCTCAGTCTGCCTGTCACTGTCATCTGTCTCTCTCCGTCTGTCTCTTTCTCTGTCCCTGTCTCTCACTCTTTGTGTCTCAGTCTGTCTGTCTCTGTCTGTCTGTCTGTCTCTCTCTCTCTCTCTCTCTCTCTCTCTCTCTCTCTCTCTCTCTCTCTTCTCTCTCTCTCTCTGTCCCTTTCTTTTTCATTCCATAACTATATGTAGGAGGCAAGACTTCTCTGATGACTTCACAACAGGATCCCTATGTCTGTCACAGTTCTCTGTGTCCCTCTGAGACCTGACAAAGGACAGGCCTGTGAAGTCACTGATGCCGTTTTACCTCTGTGTCTGCCTTCATCCTCTGAGACCTGACAAAGGACAGGCCTGTGAAGTCACTGATGCCGTTCTTTCACCTCTTTGTCTGCCTCCATCCTCTGAGACCTGACAAAGGACAGGCCTGTGAAGTCACTGATGCCGTTTTACCTCTGTGTCTGCCTTCATCCTCTGAGACCTGACAAAGGACAGGCCTGTGAAGTCACTGATGCCGTTCTTTCACCTCTTTGTCTGCCTCCATCCTCTGAGACCTGACAAAGGACAGGCCTGTGAAGTCACTGATGCCGTTTTACCTCTTTGTCTGCCCCAATCCTCTGAGACCTGACAAAGGACAGGCCTGTGAAGTCACTGATGCCGTTCTTTCACCCTCTGTGTCTGCCTCCATCCTCTCATCCTCATGGCCCTTTGACCCGCAGGATGGATTGTACCCCTTGGTTGACTGTCCTGACATGTGCCCTGATCATTGCCCCTGTTTTCTTTTTCATCAACGATATTTTCCTCTCTTAGACAGAGACTCTGTGTGTGTGTGTGTGTGTGTGTGTGTGTGTGTGTGTGTGTGTGTGTCTGTGTGTCTGTGTGTGTGTCTGTGTGTGTGTGAGCATTTTGTGTGTATGCGCGTGCGCATGCATGAGCACTGTGTTGTTTGTGTTGTGTGTGTGTGTATGTTTGTGTGTGTGTGTGTGTGTGTGTGTGTGTGTGTGTGTGTGTGAATCAACATGCACACGTCTGCAAATAGGCCTCTGTGTGCGTGCAACCATGCATGCATGCATGTCTGCATGCATGCGTGCGTGTGTGCATGCATATGTGAGTGTGTATGTGTGTGTGTGTGTGTGTGTGCTCTCTCTCTCTCTCTCTTGCTCTCTCTCTCTCTCTCTCTCTCTCTCTCTCTCTCTCTCTCTCTCTCTCTCTCTCTCGCACTCTGTCTCTCCTCTGTCTCTCTCTCTCTCTCTCTCTGTCTGTAAAAATATGTTGTTAGCTGTGTTAACAGAATTATTACTTGAATAGTCATTGATTCATGTTGTCACCTTGAAATCTTTTTACCTTTCTTTCTTCTTTTTCTTAGAGGGCAGAATTGTAAAAAGACCTTTAATGTGCCTAATTCTTTACCCATTAAAGAATCAATCAATCAGTCTCGTTTCTTGCTTCCCTCTATACCTTGTACTCCCTGTCCTCTTCCAGTCTTTCCATGTGGATGATTCTGTCTTTCGATGATCATACCAAACATGTGTTGGGTGCTAACATTGAAATTTCTCTCCATGTCAGCATACTTCCGGACCCGCTGATTGGCAACACCGCCTTGCTCCCCTGCTACAGTTATTACCAGCAGATTCTGGCTGACGTCTTGCTGCGAGATCGACTGGATCTAGATTCCACTGGTTGGTATCGCTTTGAATTCTGGTTTTAAAGAATTGTTGTGTAAAGAAAATGGTGTGGTTTTTTTTCATTGTGTTTTGTTTCGTGTCTTGTTGTACAGCTTTTTCTTAAAATCCAGGTAATCATCTTCCAAGTGTTGCTTGTGTTTGTAAATGTTTTCATGAATTTTTTTAGGTCTCTGAAGGGGTGTACAAGTCTGAACAGACCAGGTGCTAGTCATCCTGATCTTCTTAAAAATGCCAGGTCTTACTCCTTCTGCTGCCAATAGGAACGATGTCTCTGTCAGTGTCATGTTTGATGCAATTCAGAATTTATTCTCTATGCATTCCTCTGCATAACAGGAAAGATGGGTGTCATTGATGTTTATGCTTATCAACATGCATATCTAACAGGGTAGAGGGCGGGGCGGTTGTCATTACTGTGTCATTACTGATTATGCATCCCAGTATGGTTCACTGTCATTTGTGTGTGTTAAAAGATGGATGTACAAATGTTGGGGGGGGGGGGGGGAGAGGATGGGTAGGAGGGGAGTGGTATTAGGGGGTCAACAGTGCGTGATGTTTTGTTGTTTTTTTTTTTCAGAGACGATGCAGTGATTCTCTGTTTGTATGGGGGGTATGAGGTGTGATAAAGACACACAAGTGTGTGTGCCTGCACACATATGTGTGTGTGTGTGTGTATCTTTAGCCACTGGTGTTTAATGCTTTCCAGAGATGATACACAATCCGTTCTTGACGCTGTTCCCGTCTGTCGCTGAGCAGATGGACGTCATGAAACTGCTCAGGGTAGGAGCTGTAACTTCTCTGCTGTGTGTGTCTGTTCTGTTTGTCTGACTTGGGTGCATGTCTTGTCATGTTCTCTCTCTCTTCTTTGTGTCTTATTGTCTCCCTACCTTCGTTTCAAGTTTTTCTTTCTTCCATTACTTTCTCTTTTCTTCTTTCTCTCTCTGCTTCTGTCTCTTTCTCTTTTTTTGTCTACCTCTGTGTCTCTGTCTCTTATCAATGCCTCCTTTCTTTTTCTTCAGTGTTAGTGTTGTTATCAACATTTTCACACAAACAGGGAAATGTTACATGGAAGGGATGTGTCTTAAAGTTAATGTATGCATGTGTGTACACATGCACACTCACTCACACTCACACACACACACACATACACGCACGCACACACACACACACACACACACACACACACACACACACACACACACACACACACACACACACACACACACACACACACACACACACACACACACACGCACACACACACACACACACACATTTACTAAGAAAAGCAATAACAATGGCCTCCTTTTAATATGATAATGCTCGTTTGCGTGAAAAATAAGTGTGGTGACCTTGTAAAATTTGTATATCATTTACTGTAAATTTTGGACCATTGAATTGTTGGAATGTAGGCTGCATCTCCCATCTTCATCCATAAATAAGGCTCTTTGGTATATATGGCGCACTAATCTCATTGTATACAACAAGCAAGACGAGTATGCAGTAACTGATACTATAAAAATGTGAATGTCACCATAGTAGAAACACACATAGCCTTGATATACTAGAAATGTCAGTGTCACTGTAGTAGAACACACATGGCCTTGATATACTAGAAACGTGAATGTCACCATAGCAGAGTGCACATGGCCTTGATATAATAGAAATGTCAATGTCACCATAGCAGAACACATAGCCTTGATATAATAGAAATGTCAATGTCACCATAGCAGAACACATAGCCTTGATCTACTAGAAATGTCAATGTCACCATAGCAGAACACATAGCCTTGATCTACTAGAAATGTCAATGTCACCATAGCAGAACACATAGCCTTGATCTACTAGATAATGTCAATGTCACCATAGCAGAGCACACATAGCCTATGAAATAATGCTGCTGTAACTGAGGCGGATGTAACACAACAGGAAGAGGAACATGGAACGAATATCATGCAAAGTGAAGCAAGTTTTTATCAGGAAACAAAAGGAAAGTAAAGCAAGTTCCACATCAAAGGCAATATGAACTGAAGTCCAAATTTCACACAGAAGAACCTGTTATTTTGATGGAAGTTATGGAATGCAGTGCAGAACTGTGGGCAACATGAAGTGAATTACATCCTTGTGTTGTGACTAGATGTGCTGCAAACATATGCTTCTATAAGGCACTTGTGTTTGGCACACCAAGCACATTGTTTATGGACTGAGGTGAACATAATGCCAGCAAACATTCTCTCTGATGTAAGCGTTTGAAATGTGCCAAACTGCGTGTGGTTTCTTCTCAACAGACAACATGGCTGGACAGACTACGCTCTGTCCGTCGAGTGGAAAAGGTAAGTGAAGACACATGAATGCTGATTCCTTCTTGTTACATTTAGTGCAGCTTAAATCTCCCCTCAGATCTTCACGCTTAGTGTTTGGGACGGTATTAAAGCAGAATTCTGGCAATCATCCGTTTTGTTTCTGCAGCATTTGGTTTGCACGTCACATGACTTTCAGCATTCTCAGCATTGTCTACATATTGCTTTCTGCCAGACCTCAGTGCTGTCATTGTGCTAAATTTGAAGCTTTTTTTATGTGAGATTATTGGTGTTGGTCTCATTTCCTTGTGGTGCAGTAAGCTTTATCTACAGTGTCTTACTGCTGGGAAGGGCTTTTTTGTGGGTATTGTTGGGATGCACTCTTGGACTGTGCAAGGATGTGTATAGTGTGGGTTTAGAACCACACACAATTCATCCCCATTCGTGTAAAATTAATGTTCATGATTTTGTTTTTTTTTTTTTTTTGTTCTTTTTGCTATGATAGTGTCTGTAGATTAGAGCCATTGTTTCAAGTGGAAGTACTAGATGCAGACATGTATTTTTTTGTGTGTATGTATCAGCATTTCATGTAATAAGTGTCAGTGCTCTTGAGTGTCATGTCTTGACTTGTAGAGAGGATTCTGTTCTTTGATGGCCAAGTTCAGAATGGACGTGGTAATGACTTCTTACTGTTTAAGAGGTGGCTGCTGTCTTATATGTGGAATGAGTGTGTGTGTTGAAGATAAGCATGTGGGTGTGTGGGTGTGTATGTGTGTGTGTGTGTGTGTGTGTGTGTGTGTGTGTGTGTGTGTGTGTGTGTGTGTACGCATATGCATGTGTTTTTGTGTGTGTGTTCGAGAACACATGTGTGCATACATGTGTGTGTGAGTGTGTGTGTGTGTGCGCGCGTGCGCGCACGCGCATGCATGTGCACATGCGTGTGTGACTTTAGATACTTAGCCTCATGTCATCCATTCTGCTGCACGAAAGATGATATCTGTTTATATCAAATTTGGTCAACAATTTGTCTGACATTGCATCTGCTTCCTCCGCATGTTCCGCTCATTGTTCACGGATACTAGAACCGTTGATCAGTGAGGACATCCAATAGAATGTGCAGTAACAGAGTTAAGGCCAGAGTGTATTGAAACAGATGGCACAAGTCACCATGTCTACCTTTGTGTTACTGAATTCAGAAAGACTCCTCTCACTCTCTAGGATCGGACCACATGCCCCTGGTGACCTGGGTACTGGAGTTTTCAGAATTCTTTGCCTGAATTGATGGAACTTGTTGTATTGGGAGCTGCAGTGGGACTTTGGGACCACTGGCTTCTGCTGTTCTGTTTGTTCAGATGAGATCACTGATTTTTTGCCTGTTTTGTTTATTGATGGGTTGGATTTGGGGTTTGGTTTTTGTAATTGGTGGACTTCATGTTTTTACCACTGCCATCTGAGAAGAGTTTAGTTTGTTTGAACTCTGGGCAAGAAAAGTATTTGTGAGTAGTTAAAGTAAAAAAAAATGTCTTCCTTGACAGTTTATTTTCAGCCCGCAATAAAGATGATTTTGACTTGACGTGCATATGAGAGCCAAAAGCAGCCTTGATAGAAACATTATGTCATTTTTGAAAAAGGCAGAAATATACATTGGAGAACATTATATGAAAGAGTGCTTGAGGAGATATGTTGTAACACATACATTTCTGGTTGTCGTCGGTTACATCGTTTTTGGTCAGTGCTGGTCAAAATTTATCACCACAGGCATCAGTTGCAGTCACTATGAATGAGCATACATACATGTTCTTCTCAAATTTCCACCCTCTTATGTCCCACTCTCCCCCCCCCCCCCCCCCCCCCCCCAACCCCCCCCCATTCTTGCACTCCCCCTTCACTCCTCTCTTTTTCTCCCCTCTGCCCTCTCCTTCCCCCTCACCTCATCCTTTCCATACCCCATCTTCATTCCTGTTCCAAGCTTCTTCCATTCCTTCTCCGCCACCACCCCCCCCCCCCCCCCCCCCCCCTCCCCACCTGTTTCATTTTATTTTATTTGCTTTAGTTTGTGCGCTTTTTTTTTTCTTTTGATTTTGTTGTTGTTTGCTTTCATGCTTGGTTACACATTCATTTATTTACATGGCATTTTCATTTGCTGAATAAATGAAAAAGGAAAAGTTTGTGAGTATCATCTTTCATTTTGGGCACCCTTGGGGTTCTGTGTGAGCTTCCACCTCAAAAAGCACATTTTTTTTAAGAAGAAGAAAACAAAAATGGCTTTAATATGTGGACAAACTGTCTTACAAAGCTTTCACTGTGTCATGCAATCTTTCCTTGCTAGCAGCCTCTTGTGTTTTCCTTGCTTAATTGGCCTCCGTATTGTTTGTACGCTGCTTTCATTGTCAGTCCTAGACTAACATTTGTGTTGGTATGCTTCATCTGTTTGGCAAATTGTTTTGGGTAACCAGTTGTGCACAGGTGAGCTTCGATGAATTACTGTCATAAATCGTCCACGTTACCATCCTCCCAGGGTTTTCATTTATGCAAATGCGTGTGTTCACCCCCTTGTACACATGTATGCAGGCACACACACACGCATGCATACACACAGACACACACACACACATACACAAACATACACGCACACACACACACACACACACACACACACATATACACACACACGCTCACTCATACGCACACAAACACACACCAACCAACCCTTCTCCCTCTCCCCCCCCCCCTTCCCACACACACACACACATGCTACTGTAAATGTGTTTCTGTACTATATACTCCTGAACCCATCTTCCTCCCAGCCCTTACTGGTTAAACTTTTCTCTGCTTTTTTTTCCTTCTGATTTTTCTGGATGGGAGTGGGGGCAGTAGGGGATGGGGGGGGGGGGGGGGGGGGGCATATATATGTGCATTTCTTCTCATTAAACTGATATTTTGTTCAGGAAAGAACTCGTTTCATCTCGTGTTCTTTATATTCTGTCAAGATGATTAGAGAGTTATTCTTCCTTGGCTCTCTTAGATTATTTTTCTTTCCTTTTCTTTTTTCTTTTCTTTTTTGTTTTTTTTCTTTTGTTGCAGTGTGTGTGTGTGTGTGTGTGTGTGCGTGTGTGTGTGTGTGTGTGTGTGTGTGTGTGTGTGTGTGTGTGTGTGTGTACTGATGTTGTTGTTGTTGTCATTGTTATTTTATTAGGGGATGGGGTAGTGGATTTTGTTTATTGTAGAAGCAATTGCTGTGGATACAGATGGTCGAAACATATCTTAGTTTCTTTCATTTCTTTATTCTTCTATATGTATTTGTTTCTTTTATCATTTCTTGTTTCCGTTCTGTTCACTCTCTTTTGGTAATAATATTAGTGTTTTATTTTTAATGGAAAAAGTAGTACAAGTGGCCATTAAAAGAATGATATTTCAACCAAAACTTATGGGTGAAATGATTAAGTTTTTTGGTTCTCCAATAATTGTAGGGTGTGCAAAATCAAATGAGATTGATCTGTTGCAAGGTGATTGCATTTTGTTTGATGATTTTTGTTAGTTTGATTGTTTCTTGTTTTTGCAGAACAGTTACTTTAATTTGAGAATGTTATCAAAAGTGTCTGAACAGAAAGATTAGATGACTGTCCTTTCTTTGCTTGCCCTCCAGTTATTAGATTGAGAATGTTCTCCCCTCCTCTCCTCCCTCCCTCCCCTCCCCCCCCTCTCTCTCTCTCTCTCTCTCTCTCTCTCTGTTACTCTGCCCACCTGCCTATGAGTCCAGTTCTACTTAATATTTTGTAGTATATTCAATAGCAGGTGTTACATCAAAAAGCAAGAAATCCATTAATCAGTTTCATTGTTTGTTAATTCTCTATGTCAAAGAATTTAGCTTTGAAAAGCTTCATCTATAAATGGAATGATTTCATATCATATTCAATCTGAAATAGAGAAAAACTAACAATTAACTAGTGCATGGAACAACCGCTATGTTGGCTGTACTGTAACAATAATGTTAAAGTGTGTTTTGACAACCTTTTTTTTCAAAATCATTACTTCAGTAATTATCAAGCAACAGCTTTTTTTTCAAAGTAGTTTTTTGTTTATTGCTAATGTGATAAATAACTGTCATTAAGCTTTTCTACAGACAACTGTTGGTAGATTGCATTCATGCAAATGATTAAGTACTCAGAGTAATTTTTTTCTTCAGTTTATTGTTTGACTATCCTTACCCAGTTAATGACAGTAAAAAATTTTCCCCTGCTCATGCTAATCATCCCATTCATAGCCACACCCAGTTTTGAATTGTCTCAGCCCTGGCATTGCAATCCATAAAGAGCAGTCAGCAGCAGGTTGTCTGAAGGCGACTTGCAGCCAGGGGACGCTGGAATGGTCGTCATTGTCAAAGTTCTGTCTTTTCATCCGCAATTCCCTGGAATGGTCGTCATTGTGTAAATTCTATCTTTTCATCCGCAATTCCCTGGAATGGTCCACATTGTGTAAATTCTGTCTTTTCATCTGCAGTTTCCTGGAAAGTTTCCTCATTGTTGTTTTAAATTCTATCTTTTCATCTGCAATTCCCTGGAATGGTCGTCACTGTGTAAATTCTATCTTTTCATCTGCAATTCCCTGGAATGGTCGTCACTGTGTAAATTCTATCTTTTCATCTGCAATTCCCTGGAATGGTCGTCACTGTGTAAATTCTATCTTTTCATCTGCAATTCCCTGGAATGGTCGTCACTGTGTAAATTCTATCTTTTCATCTGCAATTCCCTGGACACTTATATGTATATCTGCTGAGTATGCAGTGTAAAAGAATTATTTCTTCAATTTGCTGGGCTCCAAAGGTTTTTTTTTTCTTTCTGACAATATTTAATGTGAAGAGTAATCATAACAGGAGAGACTGAGGATGGGAAAGTGTCGGTTTTGCCCGGGGCCATGTCAGTCTGTGGAGACCACTCATACGTGCTGTGCTAAACCGCATCAGGTGATTCATGAGAACCCATGCGCTTACAGCCGGAAAAATTGCAAAAGTAGAAGATGGGAATAAAAGCTGGGAACAACACTTGGACGTTGCTTGACCCATTCATTTAAGCATTGTGTTGATCAAGTCCTGATCAGCAAAAATAGAACCAGGTGATGTCCTAGCTGTGTGCCTTTTGACATCTCCACCAAGTCATGTCCAACGCCATGAAGAGTGGTAGCAGTCAGTGGGTTATATACCTTCATGTGCTGGTCACTAGGAGACTCCAGCTTACCAGAGGGGGGGGGGGGGGGGGGGGGGGGGGGGGGGGAGAGGGAGGGGACAGCTTTTGTATCTGAAGTTGTAACCATAGTGACCTTGTGTGAAAGTCTTTGGTGCAGGCATGTTCATGGGAACTGTTGTTGGATGGAGGTACTGGCACCTTCCAAAGGCACATGCTCTCTCAAGCTGGTTTATTATCAAGCAATGATTGTTTGTGTGCTCTCTCAAGCTGGTCTCAGAATCAAGCAATGATTGTCTGTGTGCTCTCTCAAGCTAGTTTCATAATCAAGCAATGATTGTCTGTGTGCTCACTCAAGCTGGTTCCATAATCAAGCAATGATTGTCTGTGTGCTCACCCAAGCTGGTTTCATAATCAAGCAATGATTGTCTGTATGCTTACCCAAGCTGGTTTCATAATCAAGAAATGATTGTCTGTGTGCTCACCCAAGCTGGTTTATATAATAAAGCAATGATTGTCTGTATGCTCACACAAGTGGTTTTGTAATCAAGCAGTGGTTGTCTACATGCTCACTCAGGTTGGTTTCATAATCCAGCAGTGATTGTCTGTGTGCTCACGCAAGCTGGTTTCATAATAAGCAATGATTGTCTGTCAAGATGGTTTTGTAATCAAGCAATGATTGTCTGTATGCTCACTCAGGTTGGTTTCATAACCAAGGAATTATCGTCATCAGTAGAGGAATCAGAAGGCAGTGTCCTGTATAAGTTGGATCAGAACAGGTGCCACTGAGTGCAGTTGAAGTGACTCGCCTGGAGCCTGCCCGTTCCTGATCTGACATTCAGTGCTCCCTCTGGGGTGCCAGTGCTTTGGCTGCAACAAGATGAACCTGTGTGTGACCATGTCTAGGGCAGACAGGTGAGCAGGGTGGTACAGAGCATGAGACAAAAAATAATGTCAGATTCGTTTTGGACATGTAATGGATTCTAGACTGGTCACATTGTAGATGCAAGATATAATGTGCTTATATATCTGTGTGTGGTTTACCAGTTTTAACTGGCAGACAAACCTCACTTAGAAAAGTAGTGTGTGTAACGTACACTAATGTTTCCATAGTCTATCAAACATGAAGATGGATAAGGGATCATTTAAGTCCATGTATTAATCTCCAGCCACTGCCACTGGAAAAGAACATAATGAAGGTGCTAAGAGATTTACACACACATGGAAGAATGTCACCAGACACTGCTGAGATTTGAATCATGGGTCCTTGGGGGCGAAAAGTGGGACTCCCTGTTTTGGCCCCTGTACCCAGCAATCAGGGTTTGTGTAATCACACCCTGTCCCTCCTACAGCCTGCCTGATCCTGTATACAGAACTAGTGATACAGTGGAACCTCACTTTAATGTCTTCCAAATGGCTTGCAATGAAAAAGAAGGGGGACTGATTGTAATTTGATGTACAAACAACTGTGATTACTTGTAAACGAATTATGTCCAATTATTTCTTTGTCCTTCATAGAATATGCATTTACATTTGTATTCATTACTCGGTTTATATTCTCAGAATATGGAAAGAAGACCTTTTTTTTTTTTTAAAAAAAACAACTCATGGAATTTGGTTGTCTAATCAGCTGTTAAATATGAGTGATAGCTGTAATGGAACAAACAAAAGAAAAAGGGAGGGGGGGGAGTTACCCGCATGAATTCTCAGATACTGTTTTGGGACTCTCAGATTATGTTCTTCTTTCACTGTTTTTACATGAAAGATGTGGAAGTAAGGCACCGGGAGGAGAGAGTTTTGAAAAATGCAAAGGGGGGGGGGGGGTCAAAAAAACAGCATTTCCTGAAAATCCTAAAAGCCCATGGTAATGGTGGACAATACACCCAAAAGTATTGGACTTTGGATCACATCTGTTCCAAGCATCCAACACACTGGGGCAAGGCGTAGTGAAAGTAAGAGTCAGAAAGGACTGTATTTCTCTCCTGAAGGGGCACTGCAGCAACAAGATTGTTCCAATCAAGCAATGAAGCTGCCCCTTGCTTTTCATTGAGTTTAACCAGAGGAAATAACGGTCACTTGAAAACACCCACAGGAACAACTGTTGCTTTAGTTTTGGGTCAAACTGATACAGTTATGTTTTGTCTCCAGTGATGACCTTCCGTGTGAGCTTTGAGTCTCCACTGTTGAGTCTTCAAGCAGTGACTAGCCCTGTTCTACCTCAGCGTTCATGAGAAACTTGACATGTGCATCATATGTGAAGCATAGGATGTTCATCTAGGTGAATTCATCGGCACAGCTTCCAGTGCATGCAAAGTCTCCTGATTTCTATGTCTGTAACTTGGGGAGCTTCTGTAACTGAATGCTCAACAGTGTGCACATTCTCTAGAGGGACTGCTTTAAAACAGACCAACTGCGATTGTCAGCATCTTTCAAGTTTCTCCTGACCCATTTGAAATTCTTCAGAATGGGAAATATGGCTTCAAAAATGATGAAACCTTGGGCAGTGATATGTCTCTTTTTGTATTTGACTGCTTCCGACCTGATTATAAGGACTTTCAGAACAATCTTTATAATAACAGATAAAACTGTTAGCTTTATGGCTGTGATAAGTCTTCAGAACATGTCAGTGATAGTTGTTAATAGCTATTACAACAGACTCTACAGAAGTATGTTTTCTTTCTCTTTATTGTCAAATCAGGAAACATCTTTCCTGTTTTAGCTGAAGATGAATGCATGGGTTTATAGGTTTCATTTTTGATTGCAGTTTTGTGGTGTTTGGAATCTGTGTGATAGTGTCACATTGCATGGTTTGTAACCTTATCCTTATGAACAGGTTTTTTTTTTTCCCAAGCATGCTTGCATTGATTCCATTAAAACCAACTGAAGGCACTTATGTTATTTTTTTGTGCGTTTTAACAGCATGCGCATTATCAATGAGTGAACTGACCCAGTTGTTGTGTGTGTGTGTGTGTGCGTGTGTGTGTGTGTGTGTTGTGTATGTATGATGTGTGTGTGTGTGTGTGTGTGTGTGTGTGTGTGTGTGTGTGTGTGTGTGTGTGTGTGTGTGATCAAATTGTGTGTGATCAAGACTAAGGGGATAATTGAGCCTGCAGACACTGAACTGGAGATTAGACAAAAAATGGTGTGAATATTGATTTTGTTTAGAGCAGGGTTTGTTGCTATAATGATCAGATACCTTATGCTTTGCTTGATATAATAGCGTAATTGTTCAGTGTTTCATGAAGGGTTCAATGTCAGCTTCAGTGTAAATGTACTTTTTATGAAGGGAAGGGTAGTGATGTTTTTTTTTTTTTTTTTTTTTTATTAGATTAATCCTCCTGGTCTCAGTATTTTTCAGTGAACATCAGATTAAATATTGTGGCTGAATTTTCTAGAGTCATGACAGCTAAAGGTAATTAATATTCAGAGATGTGTGTAATCAGTACGATATGTTTCTAGCTAGGATTTGTGGGTTTGTTTTTTTACTTCTCTCTCTCTCTCTCTCTCTCTCTCTCTCTCTCTCTCTCTCTCTCTCTCAAATGATTAATTCGTTTAATAAAAGTTTTAGGACCATGTTATGTATAGAATATTTTACAGCTTCTGCTGATCTGGAAGTAATTTCCTCTATCAGTTTAATGATACATGACAGTTTTGGTGAACACCTATTGAATGCCAAAGCAAATGACTGGATGTGATGCAATATATTTTCTACATGTTACAGTGTTCCCTCAGATATGTAGAACGTATTATCTAAAAGATGGAGGGCTCTGTCAAAGAGGTGAGACATATCATCCGTAGGCTACAGCGGTCTCTCAAACAGAGAAAACATCTTTATTGAAGAGTGTTTTCTGTCTAAAAGGTGGATACATATAAAAGGTGAAACATATTATCCATGAGATGCAGTGTTCTCACAAATCAGCTAAACATATTACCTAATTGTTGCTGTGCTCTCCTGAAGAGGTGAAACCTATCATGTAAGCGATGCAGTGATTTCTCAAGGAGGCAAAACGTATTATCTATGAAATGCAGTGTTCTGGCAAAAAGATGAACCATATTAACTGAGTGTTGCATTGCTTTCACAAAGAGGTGAGATATGTTATTATCAAAAGTGATGTGGTGTGCTCTCAGATAGTTTAAGCATTTTGTCTTATGTCAAATGAGGGCAGAATGAAATTCTTAACCTTTATATCTGTAAACCACAAACTCAGAGTTTGTTCTTTTTTTTGTTGCTCTTTGTGTAGTGTGCAAAATATGTTTCTTGACAGCCAGTCTGAAGTTTATTATTGCCTGTATTTGCCTTGAAAAGTATGCTGCCACTTGCAGAGATGTAGTTAAATGCAAGATGCACACAGGTTCCCATATTTCCTGGAATAAGAATGTCACATTTGTC
>JADBJO010001336.1:347500-350000 GCA_016801955.1 Conus betulinus | reverse complement strand
GCTGGTGGCAGTAGATGATTCATGGCACCCAGACATACAGGAAATGATTTGGGTTCACTGATCTTACAAACTAAACCAAGACTGATTTTGCCACGGTGGCCAGTATCAAATTACTCTAGGTTGAGTTGTCAAGCAGACATTATCTGCATATTTAAGAGGATAAAAAGGCAAAACTGAAAACCCTACAATGCATTTAGCAATTGTAGTATTGCTATACTAAGAAAAGTGAAAGATTATTCACACATCATAAAAGAAACTGTGAACCAAGGACTGAGAACTCTCCTTGTCCCTTTTAAAAGAATTATTTAGAATAATGACAAGAATGGAAAATTTGTCAGTCATGCACACTAGATATTGTTTTATTCTCTCTTCTCCTGACTTCATCCAATCCCCCTGGCCTCCCTCACACCCCCCCACTCTGTATCCTGTACCCCCCTCACCTTCCTCATCCAATCCCATCCCTCCTATTCTTGTGTCACCAATCTATCTATGTGTGTGTGTGTATGTGTGTACCTGCGTGCATGTTTGTGTGTGTGTGTGTGTGAGGGGGGGGGGGGGGGGTCTCCAATCCCCACCCCCTTGCTTTTTTACATATTTTTTTTCATCTTTAAATGAGCGGGACCTCTATCTTCACATATTTTCCCACTTTTCCCTTTTTTTTTTTTTTTTAAATTGCTGACTCGCACCTCTTCTATCTCTTTCTTATGGACACACACATATGCGCGTGCATGCGCGCGCACACACACACACACACACACACACACACACACACACACACACACACACTTCAGACACTGCACACAAACACACATTTACTACTGTTGAAGCAGTTACTATCAGTTTTTATGTTGAAAAAACAGATTTTTTCTTAGATATCAAAAAAATTTTTTTTTTCAATAAACAAACTTAAGCTGTGTCCAGACAACCACAGGTACACAATTACATTCCAAGAAAACATGACAAGGTGCAATGAGTTGCATTGAAGAGCTGATTTTGCAAACATAATGCAAATAGCAAGCGATAGCACAGGCAGCATTCATTAGCCAGGGTAAAGGAAGCACTGACGAATAAACATAACTCTACATACCAACAACCCAGACTGTGGAAAGCCCCAGTTTTATACACATCAGAACCATCAAAATGATGATGATGGCGGATGTTTAAAGATAGAAGAACTCTCTCTGCAGATTTGTTTGAGGAGAAATAAGAGAACAGAAACAAAAAGGAGAGGAAAAATAAAGTGCAGGTAAACAATTGTCATTGTGAACATGACTTGGCAAAAATCTGTTTACAAAGAGCAAGCTGGAGGTGTCTGTGGGTGTGGGTGTGTGGGGGGGGGGGGGGGGGGGGGGGGTAGGGGGGATTGTCAGGTGGTACAGGAAAAATACGAAATCCTTCACAGACAGGGCTTGGGATCCACAGAACTTCATCCCATGGAGAAAACCACTCATTGCACCTGGCTGTAGTTGATATCTATGATTTGCCAGATATGCATGGGGCGAGTCTCTTTACAAGCGCCATCAGTGCTTTCTAACAGAATGTTTTGACGTATAATGTAGTGACATTCTTATTACCACAGGGAAAAAAAAAAAAAAGTTCTGGAAGAATATATTTTAGAAATAGTTACCTAAAGTGATGATATTACACAATAAAAGGGTTATCTTTGGTCTGTGCCACATTTAGAGATGACTTGTCAAACTCGCTTCTTCTGCCAGGATAGAGTTTATGTTCAGTCAGAATTGCTCTTTTTTTTCAATTGAGTGACAAAGAAAAAGTATATATATGCTGTACACCACGATGATGCATGACTGTGGAACCATGGTCGGCAGGAAACATATGGAAAGGCCACCAACCCATTGCATCTGTAACATCTAACTATAGCCTACACTCCCTACGCTCTTTCAATCTCTCTCTCTCTCTCTCTCTCTTCTCTCTCCTCTCTCTCTTAACGCCCAAGGAAAATCATTCTGAAGCCAAAACGCCACAGGTGGGCCGTGGTTTTCCTACAAGTTCCGACACTTAGACTAGTCAATCGTAATTTCATAAATAATTAAGACGTTTTCAGTCGTCCTGGTCATATCAGCCGTTCTGAGCAGCAATTTCAGTGTAATATCAGTGTGAGAGCAAGGTCATGGATACGGGTGAAGCAACGTTGAGGAAAAGAAACATAAAACATAGCGCCGAACGTGAATCCACTGACTTAACTGAATCGACGGGCGTCCCATTCACAGAAATACGCGAACCAGTTTCTGCGTCGGCTTCAACAGCTGGGCTGAACTCAACCAAAGCTACTAACCGGTCTGTTGACAGAACAGTAGTGGAGGCACAATCCGTCAAACTGTCAAAAGCTGAAGCGTTTGTGTGTGTAATTCACGTTCCAGCAGTGAAACCTACGCAGATGCGGACAAATACCTGAAGAACCACAGTTCAGTCACAGCGTCTGCAATGGCTAGTTGTGACGGAAACGATGGACTTAAGGCTTATAAGAGCGAACTCGGGT
>JADBJO010001336.1:337500-342500 GCA_016801955.1 Conus betulinus | reverse complement strand
CATTCCCTACTGGCCGCTGTGTTTGCTGCCACCTTCGTTTTGTTTGGTAAAGCCCTGTGACAGACACATCAGTTCTGTCTGACACTGAATTTACTGCTGTTTCCCTTGACAACTGTCTTTTTTTCCTTCGTCTTCTTGGAGGGGAGTGTATGTGCATCAGTAATTGTCGCTTACAGTCTCTCTCTCTTTGTCTGTCTGCCTCTCTCTGCCTGTCTCTCTTTCTCTCTCTGTCTGTATCCCCCCCTCTCTCTCTGTTACTCCTCTCCTCTTCTCTCTCCCTCCCCCCCCCCCCCCCACCCACCTCTCTTGTTCTCAGTCTCATGTCAACTCTATTTCTGATACTTGCTGTCTCATGCAGTCTCTTTTTCTCTCTCTCTCTCTCTCTGTCTCTGTCTGTCTGTCTGTCTCTCTCTTCTCTCTCTCTCTCTGCTTTCCTTCCTCTCTCAGTCACTGTCAACTCTTTCTGTTACTTGCTGTCTCATGCTCTCTCTCTCTCTCTCTCTCTCTCTCTCTCTCTCTCTCTCTCTCTCTCCCTCCCTCCCTCCCCTCCCTCCCCCTCCCCCCCCTCTCTCTCTCTCTCTCTGTACCTCTTTCTCTCTTCCTCTCCCCTCTCTCTCTCTCTCTCTCTCTCTCTCTCTCTCTCTCTCTCTCTCTCTCTCTCTCTCTCTCTCTCTCCCTCCCTCCTCTCCCTCTTCCCTCTCTCAGTGTCTGTCAACCCTTTGCCTCTCTCCTTCCCTCTTACTTTCTCTCTCTCTGTCTGTCTGTCTGTCTGTGTCTGTCTCTCTCTCTCTCTCTCTCTCTCTCTCTCTCTCTCTCTCTCTCTGTGAATATTTCAAAATGAATAAAGAGAATGAATTTATTGATTTGCCACAGAGAGGGCCATTGCCACACATTTGGGGTTACATTTATGCAGAGGACACTAGCAGAATATAGTTTTAGCAGCTGTTATGTAGCAAAGTGGTCACACATTTGGATACTTTTTTGTTTACAGTTGTTGTATATGTCTAAAGGGAACATGATGGGATCAAAGCGATGACAGGTCAGATCAATAATAAACAGCAGCTGTCATCTTAGTTTGATGTTTGTGTGTGTATGTGGTCTTTTCCTATTTGGTTCTTCTAACTCAGCTGGCCAGTATCTCCCCTTTGCTGTCTGCTGAATTCATTTTTTGTCTCTCACACAAGGTTATTAGTTGTGTTGTGGGTGGGTGGGCTGGTGGCAGGATGTGTGTTGGGGTAGTTGAATGAAGCACATTTTGTATCATTCATAGTCTCTGTACATGTGCTTGTGTGGATTTTATAAATAAAAGTATATTTTGATTTTACTGGATCATATTAAAGATCTGATGGGGTTTGTTTAATGGATGAACAATGTTCTTGCGTGTTTTTGTCATCATTGAAATTTCTTTTAGAGTATTTGGGGTTTTGTGTGTGTGTGTGTGTGTTTTGTGTTTGTTTTTTGTAAGTGATAGCTTTTCAATTTTTATTTTTTTTTTTTTAGAAACTTTGTTCATTCTATCAACAACTTTACAAGATCAGGTCAAGCCAGTCTCCCTCTCTGTCTCAGTTTCTCTGCCTATATGTCTTTCTGTCTGTCTGTTCTCTGTGTGTCTGTCTCTCTGTTTGTCTGTCTCTCTGTCTGTCTCTCAGTCACTCTCACTCTTTTTCTCTCTCTCTGTCTGTCTATCTCTCTGTCTTATCTGTCTGTCCTTCACTCTCTCTCTCTCTCTCTCTCTCTCTCTCTCTCTCTCTCTCTCAGTAACTCATATTTATTACACTGGTATGAATTTGACATAAATATTTGAACACTGTTTTCATGTCTCTCTGTTGCATTAATTCTATTTTCCCATAATTTTCCTTCTTTATTTGTCCTGTTATGAACGATAAAAGAGCACACATACAAAACCATGCACACTGAAAAAAAAAACACTATAAAAATAATTTCCACATTTCGCATGCTACTCCTATGCTACAAGTCAGTTTCACAGACTCCCCCACTCCCTCGTTATTCCATCCACTCGCCCACCCCACCCTTTCGTTCTCTCCCCTTTCCCATACCAGCCTTCCTCCCTTCCCTATTCCGCTGATTGTTTCTCTCCTTATAATCCATGAAACAATTTTGTTTGCAACATGTTTTTAAATGCTGTCAGATTTCAGTTGAGGTGGATTCTATTATTAATTTGTGTTTATTCAATTTTTTTTTTTTTTTTTTTTGAAACAGACACAGGCATCAACACGTTGTCACGTTATATTCTGTTGGATCCACCTGCTGTTTTTTCATCATGGCTGCCACGTACTGTAAACTGAAGTTTCTCTCCTTCAAAGACAGGTGAGTGAGCAGGGAAGACAATGCCACTACCATTGACAGCAAACATGAGATTTCTCTGATTTGTGAAGGAGAAAGGCATGTTCTTTCTGGGCTTTGTTGATTGATGGTCATGATGATGAATCGGAAAGATATTTCGACTGTTGCTGTATCACAAGTATCAGTACATCTAAAGAACATGTGAAGAAATAGTCCTACACCAGCAGAAACTTGATTTTTATCTTATGCAAGGAATAGAGTGGCAAAAAACTACAACAACAACAGCAGTAAGTGTTATCAGTGGCTGGTTTGACAAACAGAGCTGGTAAACGCTGTCACCAGCTACTGGTATTTTCATCCTGTCCTTTGTGGCTGATTCTTTCACTTTCCATCGTGTGTGCCAGAATAGGGATTTGGGGGATGGGGACGGCAGGGGATGAAGTTGAGGGACAAAGGGGAGACAAAAGAAGAAAGTACAGCTGATTGTGGTTTTCTGAAATTGCTTTCTGGCAGCAGAAGACTGTCTGGAAACTGTAACTGTTACAGCTTCCTCAGCATGCAGTTCCCTCTCCACTGAGTCCCTGCCCTTGCTTTTTCACATTCATCCATTCAGGGCAAGACAGCCAAAGAAATGCTGTATTATTTGACGCATAGATTTCTGAATTCAGTGCTCTGATTTCTCGTGTTAAGTTACCCTCTGTTACTATGGGTCTGGTTTGGGTTACATATATCAAAATGTGTATACCTTCTGTTATTTTGGGTTTGGTTAGGGGGTACATGTATCAGAATATGTATACCTTCTGTTACTTTGGGTTTGGTTAGGGGTTACATGTTTCAAAGTGTGTTGTGTATTAACAAGAACAGTGTGTTGTTGCAGACCATTCTCTGTGGCGTGGTGGTTCTGGATGGCTGCGACTGGTGTAGCTCTCTCTGGTGCCATCGGGTAATGCAGAGTTCTTCATTAGGTGGCATGTAGTTCCATCGATTGATGCAGTAGGTGATGACTGGTTGTCAGGTTACAGCTTTACGGGGGTTGTTTAATGCTGTTATTTATGTAGAACTTATGAATGATTTTTGTTTTAATTTAGGTATAGATTTGTTAGTTTGGTGTTTAATGCTGTTATTTATGTAGAACTTATGAATGATTTTTGTTTTAATTTAGGTATAGATTTGTTAGTTTGGTGTTTAATGCTGTTATTTATGTAGAACTTATGAATGGTTTTTGTTTTAATTTAGGTATGATTTGTTAGTTTGGTGTTTAATGCTGTTATTTATGTGGAACTTATAATGATTTTTATTTTGATTTAGGTATGATTTGTCAGTTTGGTGTTTAATGCTGTTACTTATGTAGAGAACTTATAAATGATCTTTGCTTTGATTTAGATATAATCTCTGTCAGACAAAATTCTTAATTTTACAACAAAAGAAAGAAAGAAAAAAAGGACAAACAAACAAAAAAAAAACTTTTTTAGCTCATCAGTGGTGAAGTGTCTTCTTTCTGGCCTCAGTGTCTGGCCTCAGTGTATTTTGACTGTGAATCTGTATGGTGGGAAATCAAGATCCTCTGCAGATCAGCAAATCTTCACACCACTTCAGCCAACAAGTAGCCACATTGTGAAAGATGCTTCCACCTGTTTACAAGAAAACAAAGGCAAAACAACTCCTCCAACAACAAGAAAAACCTCTTTTGCCGCAAACATAGGGAATACTCCGAATAGGCGTTGGTAAGGACCGTGATACTGGCAAGCAGAACAACGTCCATTACAGTGGTAAGCAGTGCTCTGTCTTTATGTGTTGGCTGAATCAGTTGCTCTGATCAAGCTGTAATAACTTGCTAAAGAATTGTAGGACAGCTTCCTGTCCAGATACAAATAAAGTTGTAGCCTTTTTTTTCTCCTTGTATGTAAACATTGGAGGTAAAAGTAAGTTACGATGTTGTTTTTAATGATCATGAATACACAAAAGACAGTTCAGCTGTTTTGACTCTGCACAGTCTGTTGATTAGCATACATCAGACCTGTTTACCCTTATGATTTTGCTGTAATTTTTACCGGAAAAAAAAAAAAAAAAATCGAAATTATGGAATTATGCCCCCCCCCCCCCCTCAAATTAGGGGGGAAAAAAAATCAAAGAAACTAAAATGTTAAATGCAAAGTTTCATCTGCTACCGTTTCGGTCAAAAGCAGTAAAAAGACATTTTTATTGTGCTTTACGTCTTTACCTTGTCAAAGATGGCAATGAAGCAGTCTTACACGCCAACGGCCGACTCTTCCAAATCTTCAAAAGTTGCGAAAGTATTGCAATTATGAAGATTATGTTTGTTTGTTTTTTTTTTCAAATTACAGGTTTTTGTCAGATATATTAAATTACATGAATTTGGGGGTAAACGGGTCTGATATATAAATGGTGATTTTTATATAGCATATATGGTGATTAGGTTGGGGGGGGGGGGGGGGGGTGTTGTTTTAGGGGGTTCTGTTTGACTCAACACGGTACAATGATTAGCTCAGCATGTCTATTATTAGTGACTCGTGAGAGTGTGTGCATGTGTGTGTGCGTGTTGTTTTTTTACACTGCATGTACAGAGACTGTAATTCATGTGCTTAAGATCTAATGACTGGGTGTGTATTTGTTTCAGGGTCAAGTTTGTGGGTCTGTTTGTCATTTTGCTGGGGGGGCTGTGGACAGTCTGTGAT
>JADBJO010001336.1:307500-335000 GCA_016801955.1 Conus betulinus | reverse complement strand
TCTCATACCTTGTTTACACCAGTCCATTGGAAGCGGAGATGGCTTCTTCAGTTCAGCCTTCCAATCTCAGCTGATTGGCAACAAAACTGTACAACATCAGCATGCCCCAGAAATGAGTAGGGCTTTGTTCGTTTCCTCTTCACCTTTCCTTTACCACTAATCATGTTATCAGACAGCTTACTGCATAGTCAGAACTATAGAATTAAAGTGAGTCTTACCTGGAAGATGAAGTTTCAGTCAGATTATTTCAACGATGAAATTGGAGATGGCAATTATATGAGAATAATGCATAAAGAGCAAGGTTAATAAAACAAATGTATACAAAAACATTATGTATATCATACGCAGACGAAATGTTTTTATGACAGTTGTCCTTTTTTTTCTTTTTTTTTTTTTCAAACCCCAGAATATGCACGAAGTTACTTTCAGACTGTTTGTTGGAACTGAGTAAAGAAATGGAGAGTCTAAACCTTCTTCCCACCCCACCCCCCGCCCATGCTTCTATCTTCCCCTTTTGCTGAATGCATACTGTGCTCTGTGAAATCTTTCAGACATTGCCTTTGGCAGCGTGATCACCCTGAAGCAGAGGAGAACAGGAGGGGCCTACCTCCACTCCCACCCACACTTATACCCTGAGGAGCTTGGGCCAAGGCAGCAACAGGTGGTGTTGACAGTGTGTGTGCGTGTATGTGTGGGCGTTTTTGTATGCTCGGCAGACATAGCTATACTTTTTTTTTGTTTGTAATTCTGTGTTCTTCCTTCTGCCCTAGACTTTAAGGTGCTCTGTCCGCTTTCAGCGTCAGTGAAGGTGTCATTCTAAGGCATGTGACGTGTGTGTGTGTGTGTGTGTGTGTGTGTGTGTGTGTGTGTGTGTGTGTGTGTGTGAGAGAGAGTCACAACATGGCTAAATGCTTTTTTTAGTTTGTATCCCTTGCCACACTCAACACTTTTAACACCTTAAACCCAGCTTATGCTTTGACATGGTCGAAAGTGAATAAGATGTAAATGTGAATGTTTTTAGTACATGTTTCATGGTAGATGTGTATGAATTGTGTGTGTATGTATGCATGTATGAGTTGTTTGTGTGGGCGAGAGTGTTAATGAGGTCATGCAACCTACGTGTGTGCTCAGGTGAACATGTTGGGAAGAGAAGGGGAGGGGGGTGGAGTTGAACAGAGGTGGGATGAAGATGGAATTAAGTTTGGCTGAAAACACCAAAGTATATTCCCAAGTGATAGAATGAATACCATGTTTTTGTTTGTTAGGTGAGAGAAAAGCTAAACATTAGTAAAGTGGTGACTAGAACAGAACAGTCAACCACTCCAGTTTTGATCATGCTAGTTTTGTGTGTGTTAAGTCAAAATAATTGTCATCAAAATGCATGGAACAACGCTCCTCAGATGGCCATTGGCAGCAGAAATATTTGTCAGAACTTCACTTGCTGTGTGGACAACTTGTGTAGTGTGTGTGTGTGTGTTTCAGCTTGGTTTTCAAGAATTCTACAGACTCATTTCAGTCACCATCATTTGTGCTTGTTTTGGTATGTTTTCATGCAGGTGTTTTGATGTGTGTTTTCATGTATATGTTTCTACGTGTTTTGTTTTCATGTATGTGTTTCTACATGTGTGTGTTTTTCATGTATTTGTTTTGTAATGTGTGTTTCCATGTGTGTGTTTTTGCAATGTGTGCATTGATGTGTATGCCATGCCCTGTACAGGTGACCACCTACAGTCACAAGGATGAAAACAACTGTGGAAGGTGAAGCCGGCGTTGGCATGGTGACGTTGGCATGGATGAGCCGACAATACTGGTGAAAAACGGGGATCTGATTCGATTGGAGCATGTCATGTGAGTCTGTAGTGAATGTGTGTGTGTGTGTGTGTGTGTGTGTGTGTCTGTGTCTGTGTCTGTGTGTGTGTGTGTGTGTGTGTGCATGCGTGCGTGCGTGCGTGCGTGCGTGCGTGTGTGCGTGTGTGTGTGTGTGTGTGTGTTGTGTGTGTGTGTGTGTGTGTGTGTATGGATTGTTTGGTTTGTATAACCTTTGTTACTGTATCTTGTGGCTGAAAATATTTGGATGAATGCATTAGTACATGTGTGCATATCGGTCTTTCATGAGAATGGGTGTGTATGTGTGAGAGAGAGAAAAAGAGAGAGAGAGAAATGGGTGTAATGTGTGTGTGTATGTGTGTGAGAGAGTCTGTGAGAGAGAGAGAGAGAGAGAGAGTCTGTGTGTGTGTGTTGAGTGTGTGTGTGAGAGAGAGAGAGAGTCTGTGTGTGAGAGAGAAGAGAGAAAGTGTGTGTATGTGTGTGCATGCACACATGTGTATATGCTTTGAATTACCTGTTCTGGTGTAGGCTTTGGTGATTGTTATATCTTGACACTTGCCATTGTGTGAGCATTTATGTGTGTAGAGAGAAGAGATACTGAAATAAAGAGCCCAGATACTGACAGTGGAAAATGACAGAGAGAGCAGGAAACCAGGTCAGACCTCGTTACAGGGACAGCTAGAATGACTTTTGAGAGAGCACAGACTCCTGCCATGGAAGAGCGGATGCTGGATCCCGTCCTTTGACCAGATCTGGACCACAGATCCTTAACAAAATTTAATGGTAGTTTCAAAGTCAGGTGACTACAGGCAGAAATTGCAACAATTTTTTTAACGAAAAATTATGATTAATCTGCCAGACAAAGAGGACAAACAAATTTACAAGACAAAACACAATTCGACCTCCTAGGTCTTCTTCAGCAGAGACGAACAACATTCAGGACAATGAAAAGGAAGAACGAGCAGTCACTTACCTTCTCAAATTTGCTGCAAGATGGGAGTATATTTGTGCCAAATTCAAGAAGATAACTGATTGCTTGTTCATCGTTGTCACTCTCTTGAATGTTGTTTATCTTGCCTGACGAAGACCTAAGAGATCAAAATGCACAATGTTTTGTCTTGTAATTTGTGTTTGTCCTCTGTCTTATGGATTAATCATAATTGTTCTTGACAAACTGTAATGGGTTGGTCCAAGGACCACATGTCATCTCTCCATCCTGTTTTCTTAAAATCTGTTTGTCACCTTACATAGTGTTGCTGATGGACAAACTAATCAACAGATTGGGGCGAAAACTCAACTTCTCCCGGTGAAGGTCATTAACATCCTGCAGAATCCTGTCTGCCAGTTCCGCTAACTGTTCACTTCATTCGCTCATTTTGACCAGTTCACAGTAAGGAATGAGGATAGAAAGGTGGAGAAAAAAAAAAATTTAACAGTTGGAAGTGTGGGGGGGGGGGGGGGGGGGGGGGGTTGAAGAAAGAAGATGATGTTAAGTGAATCCAGCTGGTGGCAAGTTCCTTTTGGCAACCTTCACCTTGGCGGGATGAGAGAGTGTAATGGTGCCAGAGTAAATGAAGTCCAGATTTATCGGACTGGCTACCCCAGGTAACGGCATGACAGAGAAAAGTGCCAAGCTCACTGAAATGCCTGTCAGCTTTTCACTGTCACTTCTGGATTTCAGGTTCTTTGGAATGATATGATGATGGAGTTAATAGCTGATGAAAAACTATTTTGACAAACTCTACCTGACTGCTTTTTTTTGTGTGTGCCAGTAATTTGTGTGGGGGTCCGGAATTATTTTCCTTGTCCTTCAGAAAAATCAAGACCTGAAACTGTCTCCTTTTTTTTCCCCTGCAGAACACGGCGTAATTTACACAGCCATAAGGAGCCAGCACCACTGAGTCGCAGGCATTACCAGGTGTCAGGCTATGGAGTGGTGAGAGTGACATCATGCTCTGACAGAAAATCATGTTGTAGACAATGGTGTGAAATTGTGCTGTAGACAATGGTGTGAAATCATGTTGTAGACAATGACCCGTTCCCTGCCTGGAACGTGTAACGCACGTCCTGAAAACTGAAAACCGCTACGCCCGGGACGTGAGTGTCACGTCGTAACTTCGTCACGGAAAAGCTGAAAAATCTACTTGGGAAACGACCGTCTAAAATGTTCTCACTTTCTTCTGGGTGTCGAGGAACGGCCCCTTTCCCTTCACGCGAGCAGCCAGCTGACCATGTGTTATGCAAATTGCGAGTTGAGAGGTTACAGCTGATAAGCATATCCAAGATGGCAGCTCAACTTAGCACTTCGTCGACGCCTCCCATTTTCAAGCGTTACACTGCGCTTGATGTTTTAGATGACGATAAAAAATGAAGTGATAGTGATGAAGAAGACCTTTGAGGATCGGATCCTGATACTAGCGATGAGGAGGAGACGGATGGGAATCAGCACCATTCACTTTTATCGGAGACACGTGCTGGTGATGACGTGGCCTCATTGTTAGTTGCACATGACAGCTGTGAGTACAACGCCGCGCGAGAGAGGGTGACGAAGCGGAAATAGCCGAACCCGTGCCATCAACGAGCACTGCACGCACGCCTATCATGACCGGAGAGGGTAGTGGACATGGTAGGGGCTAGGATGACGGCAGGGTCCTGTGGAAGGGTCCTGTGGAAGCGGCCGGGGGGCGTGGCATGGGGCGTGGTCAGTCCCAGCCTTGGTGGTGTTTCATTGGGAATACTAGTCAAAAAAATCAACTGTGCCAATTTTACGCTGCACAGAGCTCCAGTCTTCAGTTCCTTCATGACCAGAAACTGGATTCAGGCAAGTAGCTCTGTTTTTCTTTTCTTTTTTTTTTTTTTTTTTTTCTTTTCCATTTTTGTTTGTTACTACTTGATTCTTCATTCTTCCACTATTTGTTTTCTGTATTTCTCTTCTTTCACATATTTCCTACTGAAATCACATAATTATGGCAAATAATGACTGTATGGGTAGGTGGGACTCTGTGTGTGTGTGTGTGTGTGTGTGTGTGTGTGTGTGTGTGTGTGTGTGTGTGTGTGTGTGTGTGTGTTTGTATGCGCGCGTGTGCACATGTGTGCCTAAGCATTGTTTATTTCTCTATGCAAGTTTTCCATATAAGTTTGTTCATTTTGTAAAGCACAGAAGCACTCATCCACAGCAGCAGTTTATTTTTCTTTTTTTTTCGCGCCATTGTGGTGTTTTTACATTCATGTGTGTGTGATACTGTTAGTGCGTGTTTGTGCATATGTGTACAGTGTGTGTGTGTGTGTGTGTGTGTGTGTGTGTGTGTGTGTGTGTGTGTGTGTGTGTGTGTGTGTGTGTGTGTGTGTGTGTGTGTGTGTGTGGGTGTGTGTGTGTGGTGTGTGTGTGTGTGTGTGTGTGTGTGTGTGTGTGTGTGTGTGTGTGTGTGTGTGTGTGTGTGTGTGTGTGTGTGTGTTGTGTGGTCTGCTGTGTGTGTGTGTGTGTGTGTGTGTGTGTGTGTGTGCGTGCATGCATGCATGCATGCGTGTGTGTGTAAATGTGTGTGTGTGTGTGTGTGTATGTGTGTGTGTGTGTGTGTGTGTGTTTGTGTGTGTGTGTGTGTGTGTGCCCAAGTGTGGGTCTACTTACTGTGTGTGTGTGTGTGTGTGTGTGTGTGTGTGTGTGTGTGTGTGTGTGTGTGTGTGTGTGTGTGTGTGTTGTGGGTCTGTTTACTTATCTTGAAACTTTTATTCTGTATTTCAGATTCTTCTTCAGTTTCTACAGTATTTTCTCTTGTGTGTTTTTTTTTTTTTTTTTTTTTCAACAGACAATTGTTTATTTTTTTCTTCAGACCTTTTTTTTCCCATGGTTGTCACTTTGAACATTTACCAATAAGTATTATACTATAACAATTTGGACCACACTGTATACTTACAGTGATGCTGAGTAAACACTAAAAGAACTTTTGTCAGTGTTTTACAGGTTTTATGTGTTGTAACATGTATATATGTGCAGAAACTGTTCTTTTTTGTAAAACCACCATTGGTACATCCCTGTCCATCCCCTAATGGCCAACAAAACTAGATTATATTATATAGCATCATAGCTTGGGGTATAAGGAAAGAGAAGCCATAAAATCTAAGTCATATGTCAACAAATAGATAAGCAGTCATTGAGGTATTGAACCTACCCCAAAATAGTAAAATTATGCCCCTTTTAGTAGTAGAATTGGGGTACCCCCAGTAACATACAGATTGTTACATAGAGGGACAATTACTGATAACAATATGAATCCCAGGTGTTTGTAATGTTGTTGAGCAAACACCAAAAGGTATTTGTGCTGTGTTTAGTGGGCTTTTATGTGATGAATTGTTGAAAAAACTCTCAAACTGAAAACAAAACAAAAAAACAGTTTTATCATATATTATTAGTGTGTGAACCATCATTATCACCCCCAAAATCAAATTAGAATGAATGATGAAATTGTAGACAATGGTATAAGGAAGTAATCCACAAAAAAAAAAAACAAATAAATCAACAAATGGATGTGTAATATAGATGTTAGTGAACATACTGTGAAAAGCATGATTATGCCCCTTTTCACCTAAAAAATAGTACCCCCAATTATGAGCAGATTATCATCAAGAACAAGATTCCTTGGGATTTATATGACTGTGATGTGTTAGTGCTGATGTTGAATATTAGTCACACCACTTTTTCATTGTTTTCACTGATTTTATATGATGCAATTTGTTTTTGTATACTTGAAAAGTGTTCTTTTTGTAAAACCACCCATTCATTATATCCCTGTCCATCCCCTAATGGCCAACAATACTACATTATTGTTATACAGCATCATAGCTTGGGGTATAAGGAAAGAGAAGCCAAAAATCTAAGTCATATGTCAACAAATAAATAAACAGGGGATTGAGGTACTGAACCTACCCCAAACAGTAAAATTATGCCCCTTTCTAGTAGAATTGGGGTACCCCCAGTAACATACAGATTGTTACACAGAGGGACATTTATTGACAACAATATGAATCCCAGGTGTTTGTAATATTGTTGAGCAAACACCAAAAAAGGTATTTGTGCTGTGTTTAGTGGGCTTTTATGTGGTGAATTGTTGTAAAACTCTCAAATTGAAAACTAAACAAAAACTGTTTTATCATATGTTATTAGTGTGAACCATCATTATTACCCCCAAAATAAAGTTAAAATGATGTGAAATTGTAGACAAGGGTATAAAGAAGTAATCCACAAAAAATCTAACAAATAACTCAAGAAATGGATGAGTAACAGAAGATGTTAGTGAACATACCATGAAAAGCATGATTATGCCCCTTTTTACCTAAATAATAGTACCCCCAATTATGAGCAGATTATCATCAAGAACAAGATTCCTTGGGATTTATATGACTGTTATGTGTTAGTGCTGATGTTGAATAAAAACAGCAAGACCACTTTTACAGTGTTCTGATTCATTCTATTTGGCGCAGTGTGTTTGTGTATACTCAAAAACTGTTATTTTTTGTAAACTTTTTATAATTATGTCAATTTCTGATATACTTATTATCAACATAATCAAGTCATTTTGACAGGACATAGTAGACAAATGCATAACAACAAAACATGCAAAAAAATCAGAGAGATCTGTCAAGAATAAGTGAGCTGTAACCATTTTATTGAACCTACCCCAAAAAGCTAAACTGCATTAAATTAAATAGCGGGGGGGAGAGAGAGATGATGTTGCTTATAGCCCAGCCAACAGCAAGGGGCAACATCAGGGCTATCACTGTGTTGAAGTCAACTTACATTTCACTGCATTGATTGAAAGGTTAATGTTTTGCTGCAAACCATTCTTAGAAAATCTCAAGTTATTTTCAATTGATTTGAAACTTTATAGAAATTAAACTACTATTTTCTTTGACATTTTACAGATTTTAGATCAAAGAAAAGGAAAAAAAAGGAAAAGGGATGACAAACAGAAAAATTATAATGGTTGGTTAAAGATCTATATTTTATTTACTCTGAATTCAGTATCATCATATGTGCCTATGCATTAAGTTTGTTTCCTTTCAGTTTCACAAGAGGGTACTGTGCTCTCTTTATCCTGATTCCACTTTGCAACAGTTGTACTAATTATGTTCTCCTAAAGTCAGCAGGTACGCCTAGCCTTTTATATAGGGGTATACATCTGTTATTGAGATCAGCCTGCAGGAGAGTTATGTGATGTGATACTTTCACATGACCGGTTTTCTGCCCTCGGTACCACCTCTTTTGACCTGGATTTCAATTTTCTCTCCACACCCTTGTCAGTGGTGAGTTTGCATCAAAATATTCAAAATTGCAAAATTCATGAGGACTGTGTTGGGTTGATCATGATGGTGACAGTCCCAGATCTTCACCCAGGCTGGCTCCGGGACTAAGCTGCTGTTGTTGTCAGTAGGGGGCGTAGTAGTAGGTGGTGTCCTTGGTATGATGGATCAGAACAGGCACCAAACTGACTGAGTAGCAGTGTAGTGTCTGCTCTGATAGGCTGCGGTGTGATGACCTGGTATTGACAGCCCCCTGTGACCTGCCAGTGCAGAGGGTGCAAAAATGATGACCTCGGTGCACTTGTTATAGGGGAGCCACAATGAGTGTATTGGCAGAAGAAATGCTACTGAGGTGCTGTACCATCGCCCCTGCCTTCCAGGAAGAAGCTGTACGGGAATGCTGAACCAGGCACACTATGGTCAAATCTGGAGTGAAAGACTTTCTTTTTCCTTTCTTTCTGCGTACGCCGGCTGATACTCCTGCGGACACTGCCTGTATGGACAGGCAGTGGAGTTTTGTGTGCATGACCGTCTTTTTATCCCGCCATTAAGGCAGCCATACTCCATCTTCAGGGAGAAAGACTTTGAAACGAGGGGAGTGGAGGCACAGGAGCAACTTCAAAAAGAAAAAGAGCAACCACCACCTTTCACCATGGCTCACCTCCAAGTCTGCCCTGTCCACACTGCAGCAGACTATACAATACAAGGATCAGCCTGATCAGCTGTCTTCGTACACACGCCACCAACCAGTGATAGGTGAAGTCATGGTCATCTTCGCCTGCAAAAGACAGACAACGCAGGATGAGATGGAAGATGAGATGCAAAAATATAATGAATAAAGGAAGAAATGACTGACCAGAACTGACTGTGTGTGTTGTGTTCCTGGCAGAACTGACTGTGTGTGTTGTGTTCCTGGCAGAACTGACTGCGTGTGTTGTGTTCCTGGCAGAACTGACTGCGTGTGTTGTGTTCCTGGCAGAACTGACTGCGTGTGTTGTGTTTCTGGCAGAACTGACTGCGTGTGTTGTGTTCCTGGCAGAACTGACTGCATGTGTGTTCCTGGCAGAACTGACTGTGTTGTGTGTTGTGTTCCTGGCAGAACTGACTGCGTGTGTTGTGTTCCTGGTAGAACTGGCTGTGTGTGTTGTGTTCCTGGCGGAACGGACTGTGTATGTTGTGTTCCTATCAAAACTGACTGTGTGTTGTGTTCCTGGCAGAACTGACTGACTGTGTGTGTGTTGTGTTCCTGGCAGAATGGCACGGGGGACGCCAACGACGTGTGGCTGGTGGAGGTGGTGGATGCTCCCCACGGAGCGCCGATCCAGACCGTGCGCTCCCAGATACGTTCTGGTGCACTACTACGTGCGCTGCGCCCTCTTCTCCCATGACAAGAAACTGCCCAAATGGTGAGCTGGTGCTTTGTGTGTGTGTGTGTGTGCATGTGTGTGTGTGTGTGTGTGTGTGTGTGTGCGTGCGTGTGTGCGTGTGTGTGTGCGTGCGTGTGCATGTGTGTGTGTGCACGCGTGTGTGTGTGTTTGTGTGTGTGTGTGTGGGTGGGTGGGTGTGGATGTGTGTGTGTGTGTGTGTGTGTGTGTGTGTGTGTGTGTGTGTGTGTGTGTGTGTGTGTGGATGTGTGTGTGTGTGTGTGTGTGTGTGTGTGTGTGTGTGTGTGTGTGTGTGTGTGTGTGTGTGTGTGTGTGTGTGTGTGTGTGTGGGTGTGGGATGTGTGTGTGGATATGTGAATGTGTGTGGATGTGTGTGTGTGTGTGTGTGTGTGTGTGTGTGTGTGTGTGTGTGTGTGTGTGTGTGTGTGTGTGGATGTGTGGATGTGTGTGTGTGTGTGTGTGTGTGTGTGTGTGTGTGTGTGTGTGTGTGTGTGATGTGTGTGTGTGTGTGTGTGTGTGTGTGTGTGTGTGTGTGTGTGTGTGTGTGTGTGTGTGTGTGTGTGTGTGGTGTGTGTGTGTGTGTGTGTGTGTGTGTGGGATGTATGTGTGTGTGTGTGTGTGTGTGTGTGTGTGTGTGTGTGTGTGTGTGTGTGTGTGTGTGTGTGTGTGTGTGTGTGTGTGTGTGTGTGTGTGGTGTGTGTGTGTGTGTGTGTGTGTGTGTGTGTGTGTGTGTGTGTGTGTGTGTGTGTGTGTGTGTGTGTGTGTGTGTGTGTGTGCATGTCATGTACTTGCATGTAGATATATGTGTATGCATGTCTACCTATGTTGTGTCTAAACCCAATATCTGTGTAGATGCATATTGTGGATTTATACACAATGATCACATGTGTACATGAGAAAGAGAAATTTGTGTGTGTATTAGGTATGTGAGTATATATATGTATGCATGTGTGCATTGTGTACTGTCTGTGAGTATGTATGTGTGTACACAAGTGTGTGTGTGCATGAACATCTGTGTGGTTATGTGTACTTGTTCACTTAGTGTTTCACATTGCATGGTTCATACATGTACACGCTTGCACACAATACTTGTACTACATGGGTCATGTATGTACATTTAGAGTATATACATTGCATGCGTATCTGTGCGCAAACACACATTTCCATGAATGCGCATAATAAGTAATGCCTGGTTTCTGTGCACAAACACACATTTTCATTTTTAACACAGAAAGATATTATTTCCACAGACAGTACACATTATCATACTTGCACATAATAGATAATGCCTGGTATCTGTGCACACACACACACATTCATGTTTCCGCATAATAAGAGTGCTTGGAGTGGCCATTGCACGTGGAGTGACATAGTCCTGTGGTGTTGGTCCAGGGGCTGGGGAGCAGCTGGGAAGCCACATGCAACACTAAACACACGTGACCACAGAAGTAGCTGGAGCGTGGAGGAAGTGCGCGACTCCAGATGTGAGTGATACACTGATGGACAGGCAGGCAGGCAGGCAGGCAGGCTATGAGGAGAGAGGGGGGCTGATTTTGGTAGAGAGGAGAGTGGAGAAAATGAGAGAGAAAGTTTATGTGTCTGTTGTTCGGTTCGATGTCTATCCAGAGAAAGTGATTTTCAAGTGTGCATGTAATTGTGTATGTGTATGTGCATTGTGTATGTGTGGGTATATGCGTGTGTACGCATGTATGTGTGCATGTGTATATATGCATATATATGTGTACGAGTGTCTATGTCGTGGATTTTTCCTAACTAAATAAAATGACACCATTTATGCATTTTGAATCACTATACTTTAACGGTCCATTCTTGTTTTCTTCTGGTTTTTTTTTTTTTCATTACTTTGTGGGTGTGTTTTGACATATCTTGAGTGGAAACTGAGGATTTAAGTAAAGAAAAAAGAAAGTAATAGTTCTTGGTTTTGTTACTCCCAGTTGATTTAAGCACAGTTTCATTATTTGTGACAATATTTGCATATTTAATGAAGAAAAATATCTTTTTTAAGACTAAGCCTTTGAACTGAACATGAGAGCCTTTTTGAAACACTTGGTGGCATCTGATAAGCTATGAAAAAGCTTCAAGACCCCTTCCACCCCCCCCCCCCTCCATCTACCCCATATCCTTTTCCCCTTCCCATCTTTTCCCCCTAAACCTATTAGCTGCTTGCTCAGTCTCCACTGGGGGGGGGGGGGGGGGGGTCTTAGCAGCCCATGGCCTGATTCCTTAATTTTTGTTTGGGAATCCTTCACCCATGCATATGTGGTTTGAGTCTGCTGGTATGTTTGATTCTTTGTCTGTATGTGGTTTAGTCTGTCTGTCTGTCTATGTGTATGTGTGCGTGACTTCTGTTTCTCGGTGTACTTTGATTGTTTGCTACGTTGCAGTGCCCAATGTCAGCTTTGAGGTATACTCCCCGTCCTTTCTGGAGAAATTCACCGAAAGCCATGCCGTGATGATGCAGGTGAAGAAATGTGTATATACATCACTGCTGCTGACGCTGATGATGATAGGTGGCGGAGGCAGCATGGATTAGGGTCAGGATAATGATGCTGATGTTGACAGTGGTCATGCTGGTATGTAAATGAAGGTGCTTGTAATTTTCGATAATATTACGACAGGGGCATAGGAGTTTTTTAATATTTTGTTCTGTGGTGATGACTGGTGGTATGGTAGATGATGTGACGTAAAGTGACAGATTTTGGTACTATTAGTAATAGTGATGTGAGTGACAATAATGATGATGTCTTTAAGGGTGGTGGCAAGAATGACTGCAGAGATGTGGGTCGATAGTGATGAGCAGTATTAGGTAATTATGATATTCATAAGATTGCACCGGTGATTGTTTTCATGGTGATAAATTACAAGGACTGAGCTGATAGAAAAATCTTGCTTGATCAGATGAGTTGTGAGTATCATGCTAATTGTGGACATGCCTGCGACTATTAGAACACGAGGGAAAGTTAATGGGAGCTAAGTGGCTGACCCTGCGTATCGTCAGAAGCATATTTCCCTGATCATGAACTGATACCCACAACAAATTTGTTTCCAAACCTTCCCACCAATCAAGAAGGTGGGAGGGTGTCTTTGTGTTTGGTCAGATATGTTATGAAAAAAAAGTTGCTTTGATAGACAAATTCTTTTTTGCTGTACTTACATGACCAGACAAGCACTGACATAATGAACAATTCAAGAATGCACAGTACAGTCATATGTTGTTGTTGCACAGTGTTCAAGGTGCTGTAAATGCCTCCTGTATACTCTGGATCAGTTCAGTGCAGCTTGCATGTCTCCATTAACCATAACGTGCCTTAAAACACTGAAGTAATGAGAGAGTCAGAGCCAGCAGCCTTGTGCCAGCATTGCCAGTTATGAATGGCTTGTAGAATAAGACAGGAGTTATCTTACCCTTAGGGTATGGAATACAGAAGCTCTGTCTTAGCTCTCAATAAAAGAGAGATCAAAACAGCCTCTTTCACACTTCCTGCATGTGTGTGTGTGTGTGTGTGTGTGTGTGTGTGTGTGTGTGTGTGTGTGTGTGTGTGTGTGTGTGTGTGCGTGTGTGTGTGTGTCTGTGTGTCTGTGTCTGTGTCTGTGTGTTGTACATGTATGACAACAAAGAGAACAGAAACCAGAATGAAAATGGTCACCCATCAGAATTTTGCAAGTTTTAAAACCCACCCCAAAAGTGGTCTGAGATTTCAACTTGCTGCTCAGACAATGTCAGCTACCATTATAGTCCACGAGCGGGGCTGATAAAGAAAGCGGTAATTCATTTGCTTTAATATCCACCTGAGAAGAAATGAGATAATGCTAGGGCAAGAAATGGCTGACAGCTGTTCACATTTACCCAAGATCAGCTTTGAATCAGTGAGCTTGTAGGGAACAGGGAATGACTTGACTACGAAAAGTTTGAGGACCAATAATTCAATACCAGACATTGTCAAGCAGTGAATATGCAGGGAAATGTGCTTTCCTGACAACATTGACAATTACAACCAGCCACCCACCTGCCATGAGACACAAGCAGTGCAATAATCTGGTTGTGTAAGTAACGAGTCCCACAAGGGTCATCGGGTTGATTTCAGTGTAAGCAGTTTGGACACATGCTGTGAGAAAGGGACATATTCGCTGTCAGTTGTATGTTTCTATGGCAAAGTATGAAGCTGAAAACAAAGATAATGAAGAGCGTGATGAACACAAAAGATTCCTTGTCGCCAAAGTTACTTGCACACTTCAGAGCTAATATATCAAGAACTTGTTGCACGCTTTGAAAACGTATGGCTGTGATTTGGTGCAGCAACTGAAGTGAGGGCGTTCATGACCAAGATCTGACGACTCTTAGGGTTTGAAGCTTCCATCTCGAGACTGGTAGTAGAGCTGTCTCTACGGCTAAGGAAGGGAAGGAAAACTAAACTTATTTATATTATGTAAGGTGGTTGTGTGGATGTTTCAACTTTGGTGCTCCATTCAAGCACACAGGTAAGCATGCATGTATACACACTCTCTCTCTCTCTCTCTCTCTCTCTCTCTCTCTCTCTCTCACTCACACACACACACACACACACACACACACACACACACACACACACACACACACTCACACACTCACACACACACTCACACACACACACACACACACACACACACACACACACACACACACACAGATGACAAAAAAAAGTGGTGGATCAATTTGCACAATTTCCTCAAGACATACATTTTTTCTTTCTTTTTTTTTTTTTTTTGAAGGGAAACAGTGGTCTGAAGCCCAAGGAATGGGAGGTCACTTCCCAGCCCTGGCAGTGGCCCATTAATTTCAAAGTGAGTTCATTGGTGGTCTGTTTAAGTGCATCTTGCACTGAATTTGAGAAGACAGGCTTTACATGGTTCTGATTTTGTTCTTCATTTTCATTGTCCTGAATGTTGTTTAACTTGCCTGAAAGAAGACGTAAAAGGTCGAAATGTGTCGTGTTTTGTCTTGTGATTCGTTGGTCCCTGTGATCTGGTGGATTTACTTTGAAACCCTTTTAAAGTTTACTAAGTACATGTTAAGCAAATTCTGTGACTCATTAATTCTAAGTGTCCGTGTGGCCCGTCTGTGTTCAGTTTAGATGTGGACCCATTAATTCTCCAGTAAGTTGTTGTCCACATGTTTTGAGCTCATTAATAACAAAGTTGCTGCCTTGGTGGCTTTACACCTGTGATTCTGATTTTGTGACTTATTTAAATACTTTCACAGCCATTATGCACGTAGCATATTTACCCATGCTTCAGAGTGTATTGAGGCGACTTGAACGTCTGTTTCAAAAGTAGTAGGTGGTTTTGGAGTAGAGAATAGCAGTTGTTTTCTGGGTTCGAGATGCTCTCAATGTGCAGCCTAGAATCCATAGTTTTTTTGTTTTTTTTTCTAAAGATAAAAAAAAAAAAAAAGCCAGCCAAGTGTATACAAACTCTGTACTCGTCAGTTTACACGAAAAGTTGTGGACATCGGTCGTAAATTTCCCCAGTTCTTAGTACCATGAACAAAAATTGATACCATTGCATTGCTGGATAAATGGAAGGTGGTGGGTGGTGTGTGGTTCCAGGGTCAGATTTTCTCTGGCAAAGATCACCGGGTGTACCTGCTGGGGAACCCTGTCTTGTTCTGGACAGCTCTGGCCCTGAAGCTGCTCTTCTTCCTGTGTTACACCTTGCACATGATCAGGAGGAAACGCCAAGTCAAAATGCACCCTGCCGTCATTGGTGAGACTTTGCTGGGAATCACTGTTGAGTTCAGAATAGTGTTTGTATTTGGTGTTGTCGTTCAGCTGATGGTAGGCCCATTTGATGTAAAACCATGTTAGTATTAACCAGAGAAAGTCTTCTCACGTCAAAAGACAACTGCTCCCTATCACACCTTGCACATAAAACACCAGCATTCAGTGAGCGAGATGTTGCAGGCAATCATCTTTAAAGTTGTAGAAACAAAGGTCTTCTGAAGGAGCTGGTCAGTATCATTTGTAAACAATCTTGATTAGAAAAAGTGTCGAAAGTTGAGAACAAAAATAAAGAAAAAGACCTTATTGCCAACACATTCAGTACAGGGACTACTGGTGCCTGTGCTAGTGTTAACTGTCTCAGTGTTTGGATTGAGGGCATTACAGATGACATGTTTAGGCTTGACAGATTTTTTATGTATTGAAGTGTTGACATACAGAATAATATTTTAAAGATTTTCCTTTTTAATGCAAAGTGTGACGATTATATTTTGTCCTTCAGCTGAGTTTCACTATTGGAGGACTGAGATTTTTTCTTTTATTTCTTGTCAACTAAATTGTTTCAAGTTTCAGTATGCTGACAGGTTGTGTTATTGGATTGTTTTCAGAGCACAGTGATAAAAAATTTTCCGTTGCCTGGTGGCTGCTGTTGGGATGGGCCCTGCATTACCTCCCTTTCTGGTGCATGTCTCGAGTGCTGTACTTCCATCATTATTTCCCAGCCTTCCTTTTCAGTGCAATGTTCTGTGGTAAGTCAGCACCGGCCATTCCTGCTTTCTCTTGCGTTCTCTTGTTTTCCCAGACTTTTCCAGTTGTACTATGTATTCTAACCCAGTTAGGATACTGTTGTCTGCAAAGATGGATTTGATTGAAAAGATTAACCAGTTAGTGGTGTCCTCCTCAGCTTCTTGATGAGTGAACTCCCTTTGAATGGCATGAAACGGACACATCCTGGGTAATTCGCCCTTTTTTTTTTTTTTTTTAGAGGCGTTATAGAGTACAGATTGTGCTAGCTCCAAGGCCCTTATTTTGAACATGTCTAAGCACCCTTCTGTTTTGCTGCCCTCTCACTGACATCCAGGATCTCAATGGAGAATGTAAGCCTGGTTGTACTACTTACACTGCAGCAAGAAGTAGGGTGTCATCACTGGTAAAGTCTTAAGTTCTTGAGTTTAGGGGCCCTTTATTCAGACTTCCCAGAGATAACCTTCCCTTTAAAGAAAGAGTCAGTCAGGCTGAAATAGTTCAAATATACCAGCTTGAATGTTTATTTGGCATTTGCAGAGAGCACTGAAGGTATTTCTTGATTACATTTATTTAGATTCATAAACATTTTAACACCAGGAATTGTTTAATCAAAAATGCAGTAGACCATGAAACAGTTGCTGAATGCCCTTACGAAGCTCTCATTTTTTTCCTGTCCTTCACCTGACCATGATGTTTGTCTCGTCTAGTTTGGGTACACAGTGTGCTAAAGTGACAAAAAATGGGAAAAAAAAATCAAAATAAGGTCAAGCATCTCTATAGGAGTTTCGAGTATACGTTCCTTGATAAAAAGATTCTGTTTCCTTGGCCATTAATCATATTCACAAAGTAAGGACTCTGTTTACCTAATGTTCCAATTTAAAGCTTATTGTTTTATGTGTTTATTTCCATTTCCCATTTCCTTAGTTTGCATTCCAAAAGCAATGAGTCTTGCCACTTCTCTTCATGTGTTTCATTATGGTTTGAGAAACAGAACCAAACTTTCGCTGAGCTTTATACACACTTTGATGTACCAATGGTATTACTTTTTTTTTCAACTTTCTTATGACTTTACCTTTTTCTTTTTTTCAATGTCAAACAAATTATAAACAACACACAGAAAAGTGCTAATATCTCAATATACAAACATTACTTTAACTGAGAAAGAACAGACATTTGTGTTAATTAAAAAAAAAAAGTAAGGATATCTACAACTCTATCAATATGTGAGGAGTATCTACATGTCATAGCAACTATCCTTGGAAACAAACAAACAAACAAACTAAAACAGAGAGAGAAGAAGAAAAGAACAGAAAGATACAAACATGGACGATCAGATCAGCAGTGTATCTGTCAGTCATTAGCCTCACATTTCATAACTGTCAACTTTAATCAAAAGTTTGTATAACGACCAGTTATGATGAAACTGATTCCATGACGTATTATGACAAGCCATATATTTTTCAATTTCATTACAGTGTTTTAAATAAAACTGAAATTGTGGATATTGAGGTATTTCCAAAACTACTGCTGTGACTTATCCAGGAGATCATGGTTGACTATAAAGGCATGACAAAATGCATTTTGTCCTGTAGCAGTAGACCAGCTTACCTTTACCTTTGAAGAAAAGTCTGATGTGACCATATGGTATGCACATGTATGATTTATGTGGCAGGTGTGATGTTGGACTACCTGGTGACACAGGTGTGTGCATGAGTGTCCCTGAGAGTCTGTCCCTGTCGGCCTTCTGCTGGTGTCTGGGACTGGTCATGGGTTGTGTGCTGTACAGGTAAAAACTTCACACTCACCCACCCTTCCTGACTGATCATGGGTTGTGTGCTGTACAGGTAAAAACTTCACACACTCTCACCCTTCCTGACTGATCATGGGCTGTGTGCTGTACAGGTAAAACCTTCACACAGGCACCAACCCTTCTTCCTGACTCTCACCTACAGTTTGGTACTAGAGGCGGTGGCGACTGTACGAGGGAATACTGAGGAGACAGAGGGAGAGAGAGAGAGAGTAGGGGAATTGTCAGGACTGTTTCATCCTAGGGGTTCTGTCTGGTTGCTCAGTTAACCAGGCTTTCAGCTCCTCCATTTGGAGGAATTCAGCCCTTGGAAACATAATTCCTGCTCCTCTCACCACACTTTCTTCCCATTCATCCCTCTCCCCCTTTTCTTTCCACTGCAAATTTTAATCTGGAAGAAAAAAAAAAATGCTGAACATTAAAAAAAAGACAAAAAAGTATTCACACAAGAAGAGATCCAACACAATAGCTAAAAATGATACGTTGGGTGAACCAGGTTGTTCAGATTTCAGCCATTGTTATTTTCAGAATTTTTCAAGAAACCCCGTAACTGGTGCTTCTGCAGTCTTCCAACACAGAGTTTTCTCCTTTAGTCATGGTTATTCAGTGGTGATTATCAAACTTTAGTGTTATTTCTGAACTGTGCTTAGTGTCTGTTTACTTATTATAATCTACATGTAGAAACCACAGACATGACTGGTTAGCTTGATGGAAGTTTTCAAATTTCTGTGGATGAGACAGGACTGCCTCTACAGTTCCTGTCTGTGTCTTTTCTTTTGTGCCTCATCACTGTTGTCATTTGCTGGCTCAGGCACTGACCGTTCACAGCAATCAGTCAATATCTGAGTGTGTAATGCAACCCAGAAGAGTGTGAACTTTACCTGCAATACCTCTGTGGCATTTCTTCATTTGATGATTTCTGTGTGTGTGCGTGTATGTGTGTGTGTGTGTGTGTGTGTGTGTGTGTTTATGAGTGAGCGAGTGTGTGTTTGTGAGTGAGAGAGAGCATGTATTTATGTGGTTGGGTAGATGGGTGCACGTGGGTAGGTTGGTGTATGTGTGTGTGTGTGTTTTATCCCCTGACATCAGCATGTATACTCACTATGAAGAAGGCTGGCACTGAATTGTGACACTGGGCAGAGATTTCTCCCAGTCACAGAAGGCAGCATGTAGAATTCTGTTGCTGTGATGTTCTTTTTATCTGATATCCCTCTCAATTGTCTACCTTCTGTTTAAGGATTTA
Source organism: Conus betulinus (assembly GCA_016801955.1). Lineage (NCBI taxonomy): Eukaryota > Metazoa > Mollusca > Gastropoda > Neogastropoda > Conidae > Conus > Conus betulinus. The sequence goes on along the minus strand of JADBJO010001336.1, from coordinate 315,917 downwards.
CTGTATTACTACAAATACTACACACTAATTCACAACTTGGAAGAAGAGGGTAGGGGAGAGCCTGCCAGCTTGTACCATACTTACCAGTGCATGTTTTCTTGGGTTTAGAACAGCTGTGCACTGGCAGAGAACTACTTCAGTACAATGGATTGTATGGTGAGTGTCGAATTGTATTATGACTGTCAAATTGTAATATGAGTGTCCAGTTGTATTGTGAGTGTCAAACTGAAGTCATGTCATGTGAAGTGCATCAGGTTTTGCCTTTTCTCTGTTCCAGTTTCTACCTCTTCTACCCCCTTGACCTACGGAATGCAGGGGGAGCCACCTAGCGCTGAAGGGGAATAATGCAGGGCCTGCGATGGCTGGAGTCCTGGGACTTCTGATATGGCACTGCTGTTATTAGTTGATCAGTGAATGAACTGATTGATGAGTTGCCTTTTATCTATTGTGTCACTGAGTGTAATCAATATCCTGTCAAAATGGAGACAATGCACAATCATGTATGCATGTATTCCATTCTTTCTCATACTCCAAGTTACTGGATGACTCGCAATATTACCTGCAAATGCAATTCAAAAGATTATGCTCAAACTAATGAACAAATATTTTAATTGTCCTTAAATCATGGGTGAAATGGTAAGAAGGTTGTGTTGAACATGAAGCATGGAACAAGATTGTATTAATGCTTATGATGGAACATTGTATGAGTTTCCTGATGCTTTCTATGATCAAGTTTTAAAAGTCATTTGGTCTGTCCACATAGCGGTATTGCAGCTGTTCTTCCCTGACATGTCAGCTGATCTGAAAACCTGTGACAGTTCCAACAGGTATCAGAAGACCAATCTGTGTTTTCTATTGTCAAATGCTGCGTGGAAGTGCAATTGATGTCTGCATAATATATGTTTACATATCACTGAGATATCTTCGGTATATAAGAAATCTGCAGCTCTTTTAATGATTGTTATGAGCATCAGTGTGCAAATAAGTTCTTGTTTTTTTGCATGTGTATAGGAATGGATTGAAAAAAAAAAATAGAATAGTAAATTTCGTCCTTTTTATGGAGTACTTGTGTAAGATCATATGGACAAACTTGTGTGAGTTGACTGGAAAAAAAAAAAAGACACTTCACCTCATGATGATTATCATAACATGGTTGTCCAATGACAGGTGAAAAAAAAAAAGATGATGCTTAACCTCTTAATGATTACCATAATGTGGTGGTCCATTTGCTGAATATTGTAATTGTGATTTTGTCTCAGGTACATTTCGTAGTATTTGTGTTGTGCAAGTTTGGAAATCCTGTATGGGCAAAGTCATCTTGAAGCTTCCTATTGGAAAGGTGAGAAGAGAAATTTACTCAGATGGAAGGAAGTGCTTTTTTCTTAAAGAAGTGGAGCCAGACTGGAGGTGCATTCTGAGAACAACTTCCAAGTGCTGTTCTTTTTCTTCTGCCATTCATGGCTGGCAACATCCCTGTTCATTTGTGTTTGCAGTTGGGGTTTTACAAATGTCATCTTTTTTTTCTTTTTTTTTCTTTAACTCCAACAAAAGTCAACGGTACTTTACTAGGTATAAACCGGGTATGTTAAAGAGGGGGGAGGGAGGATTATTCTTCCATTGAATCAAGTACATTCACGAGAAAGAAAAAGTTGAGTGGGTCTGTCAGGAGGGGGTGCAGTGCACGATTTTTAATGATATTTGCTGATGATGTCTTTTTGTTGACAGTTTTCAGTTTTGCTCTGTGTGTGTGTGTGTGTGTGTGTGTGTGTGTGTGTGTGTAATACAGTGTGTAAGGTGCTTCCAGATTTTATTCGGCCAGAGAAGAGGAGGGCTTCCACACCCTGTCCACTTCCCTCCCCTTGATCTATCCCCATGTTCGGAGCTCAGTGCCAAAGCAAAGCTTGACCTTGATGTAGTATTTTTAATGAGCGTAGGTGATGGCACACAGTAAAACGCAATATCTGTGACCCAGCTCACTTTGGAGCAGAAGGCAGACCTCACCAAGGACTCAAAAAAAAAACAGGAAAGTATTGTTCAGAGAATTGTTGCACTTTTACACTCCAATGTGACTGAAAAATTCTAGCACTTTCATTTTGGAAATCCCATAGCAGAAAAATAAACCCTAATAATTCCAAAGTTAACCCATATCAGCATTTGCCAGACTCTTGTTGAATTATGTGAAGGAACCGAGTATGATTTTTTTTTTCATACCTCAAAATTTCCTGCTTATATATGATACCGAACACTTGAAAGGGAAAAATTCTTATTCTGTGTTGCTAGATTTCTTTGAAAAATATTAAATTCACACTGAATTTTTACAAAGTGAATGTTTTGGAATGTTAAGCTTCAAATTGCCATAAGATCAAAACTAATGAAAATGTTTATTAGTTTAGTTTTTTTTTGTTTGGATTCATTTTCCTGTAGTTTCATAAATACTGTATTGATACAAAACTCGGTTTGTACAAAAAATGAGTTCTACCTGGTTTTGGGCGTGCGCAGTCTCACATCCATTCTGCATGCTGGAAGTAAATGGTGAATCATAAACAGGAAAGATGACTTTTGCTCTCATAGTAAAGCAGGGAAAGGCATGTAACTCCAGATCAGTACTGCTTGTGGAATGCCTTCTCTTACTTGAGGAAAGGAAGCACTTTATAACAAACAAGGAAAGCTGCCCCAAATAAAGAAGTTCCAAGTTTGTACATAATTTCATACTCTCTCTCACACCCCCCCCACCCACACACCACGCCCCTTTCTGTACACCGTACATTTCAGATGTATTTTTCTTATCAAGTTGCCCATGCTTGTTTGTCAGTCTGTGTATGTTTTGTGCACAGTCGCCAAGATCAAAGCTGCACCAGTGTCAGTATGTGCCTATACATGTTTGGTGGTGTTGTAGCTGTGTGCAGTGAAGATGTGAAGTGAAGTGAAGATGTGTGGGCAAGCTTTGAACTTCCTAGCGTGGGGCAGTTTTCTAGTTTCATTCTGGGTGCTTCTTGTCTGCATGTGTGCAAAAAGGGAATGCGTTCCATAGCAGCAGTGGGTTTGTGTTATGTGCTCTTAAATCGTTTACTACAAGAGCAAAACATACCTTGTATATGATCCTGTGCATGGGAGTAGTTAAGAAATACGACTAAGACGCAGGCAGGTCTGTGTGTAAACATAGGAGACAGGAAAAGAAATCAGGCGCTGCCGGAATTTCAGCCTCAGACCTCAAAATGCCCCCAAAATGGATGTTGGATCCTGAAATGCACTTAACTCTATGACTGTCCTTAGGGAGTGTTCATAAAAGCAGTATCACACTAAGCAGTGGTTGTGGTTACTGTTAAAGTCAGCTGAACAGGGTTCCTGGTGGTCTCACTTGTATCTGCATTCAGAATGGTCTCAAGTCATATTCAGGAGCTTAGTGTGTGCACCAGTCATTCTCTTTCTTTTATCTATTTTTTTTCTGTACTTGTGGATTTTATTGATATTTGAAGATTGATTCATTTTCATGATCTTACGTACAGTGATTAGTGGATTGAGTGAGAGGGGGATTATCAATTGTCATTGTCATTTTGGACTTTGCAGGTTTTGTTCAGTTGAAAGTTGTACATTGATTGCATTATGAGGAACGTTTCAAGAATCTCAATGGCTGAACTTAATAGATATCCAAATATAAATGAGGTCTCACTGGAATGTGTTCAGAATGTAAGATGAGCATGGTTTACATTGTTATAGGCTCTTGTATTACATGCACAGCTGTCCATTCCATGGATTTATTTGTAAATTCTGAAATCATTGTGTATCATTTTCTGTTTCTAAATTAAATAGGTTTTTGTTTGTATTGATTACTCACACTTTGTTAATTGTGATCGTCAATTAGAATGGCTCACGCAATCAGCGTGGCCAGGTCTTCTCTGTCTTTGGTATAGTTATGTTATTAGGCTGTGAATTGTTGTGTAATTGTTGATTGTGATAAATCAAGTAGTATGGCTGATGCAGTCAGCCTGGCAAAGTCTTATCTATTTTAGGTGGTAGTTATGTTATTAGGCTGTGAATTGTTGTTTAATTATCCGTTGAACTACCCATGCATCATTTTCCAGTCACTTCAGATCCACTGGTAGAGGAAGGCTCTCAATATGGCTTCCACACAGATTATTTCGGAAGCGTTCAGTTTTAAGATGCAGTGTTATGAGCATCTGCTGCAGCCCATGTAGGTGTTGTTTGCAGATGCCTGTGGTAGATTTTGTATGCCATTTTACTCGGAATAAGACAATACACCACTCAAATGAAAAAATGTGCCAAGCAAAAATTCCAGAAATGGTCTGTTTTGTACACAATATTGTACATTGCTTGAATTCTGAATCTGTGGACTCTGACCACGGATATGGTTTATAGGGGGGGCTGCACATGCGTGTCCATTCTACCGTTTGTATTTAGCGCCATGTTTAGTCGGTACAGCTTAATCGTATTAGTTTTGAAAAACGCAAAATGTGACTAAACTGATGAAAGATTAGATTTTAGTATTCATGTAAATGCTTCAAAATGAAAATGAAATGCACCTGTTTTTTTTTTTGTGTTTTTTTTCCAGAGTACACTTGTTTATATGAGTACACCATAGACAGTTATTGGGTAGGCAAGCCTGTATTTGTAGGAAGCAAAAAAACTGTCTTGCTCTGTATGGAGTGTGACTAGCAGAGACAGTAACTGACAGTACTAGGGTACAGTCCACCTCAGTCGCTGAGGACTGATATTGGTGTCCACTTCACAGGGGTGTTTGAAAGGGATTCGGATTTGAGGCAATGAGTCAGGTGACCAAGATCATGTGGTGAGCTGACATTAAGGGATTCGGATCTGAGGTAATGAGTCAGGTGACAAGATCATGTGGTGAGTGACATGGGATTCAGATCTGACTAATGAGCCCAAGTCATGTGGTGAGCCTGACCTGAAGTGGCCGTGTCCTGTGAAGTAGAGTGATGGCAGTACTATCGTCCTGGAATATCCAGAAGGTATCGAGGGAAAGAGAGGAAACAGGCTGTCTGTCGTGGAAGTCCAGTTGACCGTTTCATGTTCCAGCCAGGAAAAACATCTGAAGGGGACTTTGCATAGACTGGCATCGACTGGTAACTTACACCACCAGGTCCTTGGGAATGACTGGAAGAGACCAAAAATGTTGCCATAGTGAAGAAAAAGCAAAGAATGTGATGCATATTGTGATGTCAGTGAGGAATCTGCATACAAGAAGGAACACAAATAGTGGCAAAGTTTCATCACCAGACACGTAGAGACAAGACTGTTTATCAAGCCCAGGATAGATATTTCACAACACACAGAAATTTCTGTCTTTCTGTGTGTTGTGAATGTATATACATGGAAATTTTGCACCAGTTACGGAATGAGAATCAAAATCCTTTGCTATGTGCGTAAGAAATTGTACATAGTGTGAATAAAGATAAGCATTCACTTTGGTTTTTGGTGCAGTTGTGACAGCAGACATTGTAACACGTGTCCCTGGAATTGGTCTTTCTTCCTGTTTTTTTTTTAGGGTGTCCCTGGAAGTTTTCAAAAGGGGGAAGGAGGGGTAGTAGGCAGCCATGCTGTAGTCAGTCATTAATATCAAAAAACACTCAGATACATGCATATCAAATCATATCCACAAATAGATTTTTATACAAAAATTAAGTATGATTTCAATTTCTGGGGAGGAATTTTGGGGGGGGGGGGGGGGGGGGGGGGGGGGGGATTTTTTTCTTAAACAGTAGCCCAGTTTTTTGCATTCATCTGGTGCTTTTAAGAATGAATATGTGAGGTTGATATTATTATGTAATGTTGTTAAAAAATGGTACTTACAGATGTGTATATGTTTTAGTCATTTCACAAAAGAAGGACTTATTTTACTTTTTTTTTTTTCTTTATACACAATGACAGCCTCATGTAGCTGACTGCCTTCTAAATGCTTTAGGAAATGAAAACTATGTACATTTATACCTGTGTGTGAATGTCCTTGCAAATATATGAAGCAATGAGAGAGTCTGTTCCTGTAGTGTATTGTTTTCAGACAAATCAGTTGAAGACGTCAGTCTGTGTGCTAGTCACAGTTACCATGGCAATGAAGTCTGGATGAAACGGGTTTACTCTTCAAGACCTTGAATCGCCAGATTTTCCCAGGTACAGATAGAGAATAGGCTTAACTTTATTCCTGTATAATGGCAACTCGATCCATGTGCTATCCTATTTCAATGTTAAGGTCAAGGTTTGAAAGTGTCACAGCCTAATGGCAATAGGGGCGGTGAACTCTGAAGGGTTCACCGTGTCTGGAGCACAGCATGATGGAAGGCAGCGCTCGTCCCTGTCCTTCTGCCACCCATAAGCTTCCCTGAGCTGGGTCTGGTACCCTTGCATTGCTGGGTGCAGAGAGAGGGTGTGCATGCTGGGTGCTGGCATGCTGGGTGCAGAGAGAGGGTGTGTATTGCTGGGTGTCTGACATCACGACTGGTTAGAACTCGAACCATCAGCTCCTGTAGGCAAACACGTGAAGCACCTGACTGTGTGCCCCACTTGAAGATGCACTTACGTAGCACAGCGTAAGTCAGATGTGTACTCACAATAGCTTCAAATGCAGTCATTTGCACGACAAGTCAAATGTAGTCTTGAGGTAGATCAAAGTTTCTTTGCATAGGAAAGATGAATATAAACTTGTATTTAAGTCATTTGCGCAGTAAAGTTTCATACAGACTGGCAGTTAATTGAGAACTAAAGTCATTTGCACAGCAAAAGTTTCACATAGATTGGCAGTTAATTGAAGTTAAGATCATCCACATAACTAGGTCACATGTGGCACCAGCAGTTGATTTCAGTGTAATCATTTGCATAGCTGAGTTGAATGAAGGCTTGCAGTGCATTGAATGTGATGACCTGTCCAGCAAAGTCAAAGGCAGCTGTCCAAAGGACAAAGTGCAATCCTGTTATCTTTCCATCAAGCCTCTGATCAGTATAAGGAATCAGGCAAGGTTCTTGTAGAAAATGTGTTCACAGAAGAGGAGTGGATACTCGGGGAAGGATGGGGAGAGGAGGCAAGGAGGAGGGGTGTGGGGAGTAATGACGGTCATGTAGAAACTCGACTGTGCAAAACTAGTCTCTGTGTTTGAACATAATAGTACAGGTTTACTGAGTGTTTCAGACAGGTCTGAGGACATTTTTTTGTCATCAAAAGTAATACAGCTGAAATGTGTTTTTTTTCCTTTGTGTTTTGTGTGATACTAGCAATATGATGTTTTTCAGCTGGAGTTGACATATCACCTTGCTGTGCTCCTTTATTTTTGTCAGATGTTGAAAGACTTGCACACAAAATACACACACAGGCTACACAGATGGATCTACCATCGGATACAGAGGTTGTAGCTAGACATTGAAGAAAAAGTGATTTTTGTAGTGGGCACATGGATGTCTGTGGAACAGTCTTGTTTCCTGTCCATTCAATACACTAATATTTTGATGCATGTACTTTGTACATAAGCCGGAGTCAATCATATTTTAGCATGGTAAATATTCTCATAGATATCTTGTGGTGATCATGTTGGGATTCAAGGTGTGATTATTTATAATGTGTGGACAAAGCACTGTCATTTTGGTACTGCTAGACCTTTTTTCCCTGTCAAATTCTGACCAAGATATCTTACGTCAAGAAATACTGTATTTATAGTAAAATCAGTGTTAGCAACCAACTGCTTAGGCCAGGTCTGCACGGTATGACCGGATACATTCAGTATTTATGTCAGCACAGCACAAAGCATCAGCCTTTCCAGTGTGCACATCTGCACAGTGCACAAGCACAACAGGCATGCGACATCTGCAGACATAATTAAGACTGACACTAATAATGGGCAAAATGCAACGGTCGCATGCACTTTGACTTGCATCATCAGAACTGACAGAAATGCTCGCATACTGGCCTAGTCACTTTGTAGTGCAATGCGTAAGTATGCAATTTGGACTCTAAACAATGTGATTGGAAAAGGAGACTGGCAACCAGAAGACTATTCTTGAGATGAAAATGAACAAAAAAGACTGTTCAGAAATGGAGAAGTAAAGAGGTGAACCCCAAAAGCCGAAGTAAATTCTGGCTGCTCATGGTTGAGCTATTAAGAGAAGTGGCCATTGGCACTTGTTTGTGCCCAGTCCACCTGACCGCAGTCTCTGTGCGGGGTTTGATCGGGTCTCATAACAATACTGAATCACTGATTGTATTTTTGAAAGACTTACATACAATAGATTTACATACAGTTATAACTTCACTTCATTTTTACTTTTACTGCTTTTGGTCCATTTTTGATTTTTGTAAATCCTTTGATTTCAGGCACATCATCAAATGCACATAGTTTCAGTTAGAGATTGGTTTTAAAAACAACAGAAGTGATGCACATTTTTTTCAGAAGCTA
>JADBJO010001336.1:277500-282500 GCA_016801955.1 Conus betulinus | reverse complement strand
TTGTTGCCATCGGATCTTGAAAATCCTCCTCAGACACTTGGTCTGGAAGGTGTCAAGCTTTTCTTCCTCTCCTTTAGTCAGTTTCCATGTCTCGCATTCGTAGAGGAGGACGGACAAGACAAGGCTCTTGAAAAGGGAAGCTTTAGTCTTTCTGCCTATGTCGCTGGCTTGCCAGATGTTTGATAGCCGCTTCATCTGTGCGCTGGCCAAGGCTACTCTCTTCTTGACATCAGCTGTGCCTCCACCGTCCTTTGTCACGTTTGCACCCAGATATGTGAAGCTCTCTACCTCCTCTACTTCACTTCCTCCAACTTTCAGCTTATCGTCACTCCTGCTGTTGGCTTTCATGGCTTTGCACTTCTTGGCATTCAGCTTCAGTCCAACTTTGGCTGCATTGTCTTCAAGTTTTGTTGTTTTGGTCTGAAGGTGGTTCATTGTTGAGGATAGGAAGGCGAGGTCATCCGCGAAGTCCAGGTCCTCCAACTTGGTTGTGAAGTTCCGTTGGATCCCGGTTCTCTAACCCTCTATGGTTTCCCTCATGACCCAGTCAATCACTAGCAGGAATAGGAATCCTGACATGCAGCAACCCTGCTTTACCCCGTCATCACTGGGAACCAGTCTGTTGTTTCCTTTTCATCAATTACGGAGCACTGGGAGTCCTCATAAAGGGTCTTGGCCATCCGGATCAGTTTCTGTGGGACTCCATACTAACACATGGTGATCCAAAGGCTGTCACGGTGTATGGGGTCAAAGGCCTTTTCGAAGTCGACAAAGTGGATGTACAGCGTAGCATTCCATTCGTTGACTTGTTCCAGAATATTCCTGAGGATGAATATCTGGTTGACAGTTCTTCTGCCTGTCCTGAAGCCGGCTCGTTCTTTCCTGAGTGAAGAATCCTCTCCTGTCTGTATCCTGCTGATAAGGATCCTGCTGAGCACCTTACTGGCCAGTGGCAGCAAGGTAACTCCCCACCAGTCGCCACACTCCTGAAGGTTACCTTTTTTCGGAATTTTGCAAATTAGTCCATTTGTCCACACGTGCAGGAACTGTCTTTTTCTCCCAAATGAGGTCAAAGGTCCGCTTGAGTTCTTGGCTGGTTTGCTCAATGTCTGCTTTGAGCATTCTGCTGAAATTTGGTCTGTTCCAGGTGCTTTTCCGTCTCTGATGGCCTTCCGTGCTGTGTTAATCTCCTGAATAGTTGGTGCTTCCACTGAGATGTCAAGCTCTTCTGTCTCTTCCTCTTCTTCTTCTTGTGGTTCCTCTGGTGCATCTCTGTTGAGCACTTCCTGGAAATGCTCTTCCCACCTCCCTAGCCTGGCGTCTTTGTTCTTCAACAGTTCTCCGTTCTTGTTCTTCACTGCTGCTGCTTGCTTGGTGCTCTGTCCTGTCAGCTGCTTCACTATATTGTACAGTTCTTTCTGCCTTCCATTCTCCACTGCATTCTGTGGGGTTATGATTTTACTCTCACCTATTGGTTTGTCTGTCTGTCTGTCTGTCTGTCTGTCTGTAAGCAAAATAATACAAAAACTACTCAATTGAATTCAACAAAACTTGCTGTAAAGAGAGAATATGACCTATGGACGTTTCCAATAAATTTTCGTGTAGATCAAAAAGAAAAAAAAAAAATGGCTGGGAGGGGGTGGGTAGGGATGGAGGTCCAAAATCCGTTTAGCACTGAAAATGGATTCTGTGAAACTACTGTTTACTAACAAATGACTATCTATGAAGCACCATTTTTTTGTACGAAATATTAAAACTTTCTAGTGATATAAACATACAAACTTTGGCATTACTTGTTTTCCAATCCTATCACACAAATAAAAAAAAACTGGGGAAAGTAGGCCTACCTGTTTTGGTCCGTAACTTGTATTACTTCCTCTGGCAGGGCGTAAAATTGTTTTCAGTCAAGAACTAACTTGCTAAGTTGCACACAATTTTGAAAAAATGAAAACAAAACATCACATTTTTTTTAATGACCCGTAACACGCAGAGAGATGGGTATCTTAGCGCGCTGATAACATCAATCAGAATTCCGATATGTTTTCTGTCCAAAATGTATCGTCTGATGCCATTTACCGGAATGTTACTGGCATGGAAATATTTCCCTATGCCCATTCCTACTGGTCTCTTCGACTGGCAGCCAATGATATTCAGCAACTGTGGTACCATCTCCGCCATTCTGAGCTCACAAATGGGTCCACCGAGAAAGTTTCTTTCTGGCACCATTCAGTGCTAAGTAGAAAACCAATGCTAAGTTTCAATGGGGGAATTAGTGGTCAAGAGAAAATAATGTGAAAATAGGAACTGATGCCTGAGCCAGGCAACCGTTGTCCAACTGAAGTCTCCATGACGTTTCAGAAGTGCCAGTCTTTTCGCTGGACACAAGCATGGTAGCTTACATCTGACTAAAATCACAGCAATACAGAAATCAATAGAAGGTAACGAAATTCACAATCTTTCCTTTTTGATATTCTTTGCCTAATCATAGGATGTCAATAAATCATAACGTTTTTGCACAGAAGTAACGCCGCCCTGTTACAGTAACAGCACAGTGTATTCTGCCCTCTGGCTTCCTCTTTGGGCATCGAGAAGTCAAGTTTTTACGTTGACCTTACTGGCTGATGCTCTGACTACTCTGACTACAGTGAAAAAGTCCTCAAGTTTACACTGCACTTTAGTCTGAAAAAAAAAAAAAAAAAAAAAAAAAAAAAAAAAAAACATCCATCCCCTCATATCGTCAAAACGAAGATATAATAATGTAAAGTAATGATTTCAATGTCATTTTAGACAGACAAACCAGGCCAGAGCCCAGCGCACACGTTTCCAAGCCAGCACGGGGGGCAATTTGAGTACGTTTCCTTCGATCGATTCCCGACAATTCCAAACACATGTTCGCACGCACGCACACACGCACGCATGCGCGCGCACACACACACACACACACACACACACACACACACACACACACACACACACACACACATACACACAAACACATACACACGCTTGAATGCACGCACACTACGCACACCGACATAAAAAAAACCGACGCACGCACATACAGACACGTGCACACATGCACGCACACACTTACGCACACACACACACGCTCACACGCTCGTGCGCGCGCGCGCGCACACACACACACGCATGCAAAGCACACACACACACACACACACACACACACACACACACACACACACACACACACACACACACATACACACAAGCACACACACAGACATACACAGACACACACACAGACACACACACAGACACACACACACACACACAACACACACACACACACACACACACACACACACACCACACACACACACACACACGAGACAATAAATTTTGTAAAAATTAATGGTCCTTCGAGAGGGATGCCACCGGAAGAGAGGGACTGGGAGGGGGTGACGATGGTGTGGGAAGGAGTGGTGACGATGGTGTTGGGAGGGAGTGGTGACGATGGTGTGGGGGAGGGAGTGGTGACGATGGTGTGGGGAGGGGAGTGGTGACGATGGTGTTGGGAGGGAGTTGTGACGATGGTGTTGGGAGGGAGTGGTGACGATGGTGTGGAGGGAGGGAGTGGTGACGATGGTGTTGGGGAGGGTGACGATGGTGTGGGGAGGGAGTGGTGACGATGGTGTGGGAGGGAGGGAGTGGTGACGATGGTGTAGGGAGGGAGTGGTGACGATGGTGTGGGGAGGGAGTGGTGACGATGGTGTGGGGAGGGAGTGGTGACGATGGTGTGGGGAGGGAGTGGTGACGATGGTGTTGGGGGGAGGGAGTGGTGACGATGGTGTGGGGAGGGGAGTGGTGACGATGGTGTGGGGAGGGAGTGTGACGATGGTGTGGGGAGGGAGTGGTGACGATAAGTGCTGACGATGGTGTGAGGAGGGAGTGGTGACGATGGTGTGGGGAGGGAGTGGTGACGATAGAGTGGTGACGATGGTGTGAGGAGGGAGTGGTGACGATGGTGTGGGGAGGGAGTGGTGACGATGAGTGGTGACGATGGTGTTGGAGGGAGTGGTGACGATGGCGTGGTGAGGGAGTGGTGACGATGGTGTGGGAGGGAGTGGTGACGATAGAGTGGTAACGATGGTGTTGGGAGGGAGTGGTGACGATGGCGTGGGGAGGGAGTGGTGACGATGGTGTGGGGAGGGAGTGGTGACGATAGAGTGGTGACGATGGTGTTGGGAGGGAGTGGTGACGATGGTGTTGGGAGGGAGTGGTGACGATGGTGTGGGAGGGAGTGGTGACGATGGTGTGGGGAGGGAGTGGTGACGATGGTGTGGGGAGGGAGTGGTGACGATAGTGCTGACGATGACGATGGTGTGAGGAGGGAGTGGTGGCGATGGTGGGAGGGAGTGGAGATGGAGTGGTGACGATGGTGGTGACGATGGTGTGAGGAGGGAGTGGTGACGATGGTGTGGGGAGGGAGTGGTGACGATAGAGTGGTGACGATGTGTTGGGAGGGAGTGGTGACGATGGTGTGGGATGGTGTGAGATGGTGGTGGTGGTGACGATGGTGTGGGGAGGAGTGGTGACGATGGCGTGGGGAGGGAGTGGTGACGATGGTGTTGGGAGGGAGTGGTGACGATAGAGTGGTGACGATGGTGTTGGGAGGGAGTGGACGATGGTGTTGGGAGGGAGTGGTGACGATGGTGTGGAGAGGATGGTGGTGACGATGGTGTTGGGGTGGTGACGATGGAGTGGTGACGATGGTGTTGGGAGGGAGTGGTGACGATGTGTGGGGGAGGAGTGGTGACGATGGTGTTGGGAGGGAGTGGTGACGATGTGTGGGGAGGGAGTGGTGACGATGGTGTTGGGAGGGAGTGGTGACGATGGTGTTTGGGAGGGAGTGGTGACGATGGTGTTGGGAGGAGTGGTGACGATGGTGGGGGAGGAGTGGTGACGATGGTGTGTTCGAGGGAGTGGTGACGATGGTGTGGGGAGTGAGTGGTGACGATGTTGTTGGGAGGGAGTGGTGA
>JADBJO010001336.1:232500-255000 GCA_016801955.1 Conus betulinus | reverse complement strand
CAAATAAAACGAACAACAAATAAACAAACAAAGATAGAAAGAAGAAAGAGAGAACAAACCCCCACCCGCACACACACTTGGAAACAGTTTTAGTTTTAGCCGCAAGGGCCAGCCATTTCTCTTAGGGGTTTTTTTTTTTTTTTTTTTTTTTTTGTTTTTTTTTTTTGTTTTGTTTTTTTTTTTGCCAACAGATCATAAAAAGAAAAATAAGATTGGTTCAGAAACATTTCAATGAAAAACACACACACACACACACACACACACACACACACACACACACACACACACACACACACGAAGCACGAAGCACCAGATTAGACCATAACACTCCAGTGTAAAAGTCTCACTATACGGTCATCAGATTGAAACATGAAATTAGCATGTTTCTGGTAAATAACGGTAATAAAAAAAAAAAAAAAAAAAAAAAAAAAAAAAAAAAAGGGTGTCTAGAACAAAGACAAATGAACGGACTTGAAGACAAAAAACAGTAACAACTTAAAAGTGAAAGAGACAGAGTAAAAAGGAGGGGGGGGGGGGGGGGGGGGGGGGGGGGGGGGGGGGGGGAGAGGGGGGGGTTAAAAAAAAAAAAAAAAAAAAAAGAAAAAAACGAAATCCAGTAACAGAAGATAGAAAATTATCAGCAAAGAATTTCCAGAAGGTGGTGAAACACACATAATGAAAGACCACTACTCTCATCCCCATCCTCAACTCTACAGGGGAATTGGAAGAAGGTGGAGAGAGAGAGAGTGTGTGTGTGTGTGTGGGGGGGGGGGGGGGGGGGGGGGGGGGGGGGCTGGAATAGGAAGGGGGGAGGCGAACAGCACATAGTATATATAAGGAATCTAAGAAGAAAAAAAAAACCACTGTGGCTAGGTTTGCTTAAATAAACAATCGATGAAAATGCATCGGCTGTTACACAGCAAAATCTGAAGAAGAAAAAAAGGTAGCCAAGCTGACTGGTCTTGAGACCCTTCGATCGTGAGCCGATCAGCAGGTCTGTTGTCTGCCAGGCAGCGATTTTCCCCATGCCAGACTAAGCTTTCGTCCGGAGCCAGGTCAGTCAAGCCTGCCAGCTCTGTCTGCTCTGGAGTGTATGTAAGTTCCTGCTGCATGTGGCCTGGTGGTTCGATTATGTTGATGGGGTCTTGGCTAGTGTCAAACGTTTCAACCCTGAGTCATCGTGATCTGGATGACGTAAGAGTAATCGATGTCATGCACTGCTTTTAAATGGGCGTGCGCAAGTGCATGTGCGTGTGCATGCGCGTGTGCGTGTGTATATGTGTGTGTGTGCGTGCGTATGCGTGTGTGTGTGTGTGTGTGTGTGTGTGTGTGTGTGTGTGTGTGTGTGTGTGTGTGTGTGAGCACGCATGCGCGCGTGCGTGCATGCAATCGTGTATTTGCTTGCGTCTGCGTGCTGTGTATGGGCGAATGTGCGCCCATGCAAATGAGCTTGTGCGTGATTATTGATGTATGGGAATGCATGTGCGTGCGTGCGTGCGTGCGTGCGTGCGTGCGTGCGTGCGTGCGTGCGCGCGCGCGCGTGTGTGTGTGTGTGTGTGTACCAATTTATTGTTAGTACAGCCATGGGTTAATCTGACAATAAATTGGTTTCAGTCAGACAGTGCGCGTGTGTGTGTGTGTGTGTGTGTGTGTGTGTGTGTGTGTGTGTGTGTGTGTGTGTGTGTGTGTGTGTGTGTGCGTGCGCGTGCGCGCGCGCACGAGCGCGCGCGCTCGCGCACGTGTTTGTATATGTGTGTATGTACGCAGCACATATTCTGCTTGTGTGTGTATATGCGCACACGTTCAATACTCATGTGTATGTGTGCATGTGCGATGTGTGCATGCATATCCTAACGTGTGCACACCGCGTATGGATACACGTGGGATTGCCTCGTATGTGGACGTGTGTACACGAGTGCGCTTGCTTTTTATACAGATTGAAAGGGCTTGAAGAAAAAACAATTGAAGAATTAAAGACAGGAAAAGCAACGGAATGCGTGTCACTGGTCAATCATTTTTTGACTCTTTGCAGCAGAGAAGTTCGTTTAGTCGTGTTACCGATGTTAAGAAGATAGAAGATGTCGATTTGGAGTAAAAGAATCTAGATCTGTCTTGGTCCAAACCTGCTAAAATGATGCAATCGGCCTAAATGAATAAGAGTGAGTCTGTCCTACGTCTACAATCCTTGGCCTCATCTACGACATAATTGTCTTAAATGTTATACCCGTACATAATACAAGAAATAGAAGAACAAACAAAAAGACAACAGGGGCATTTGAAAGGGGAAAAAAGAATACAGAACATGATCCTTTTTTTTTCAGAAAGAAATGACAGAAACAAAAAAAAAATAAAATAAAATAAAAAGCATGCCGTGCCAGATTAACAATAAGCAGACGACATTTTGAAAATCCCAAAACAGCTGGAATAGATCTAACTGCCCATTGCCAATGATCTCACCTTGCCTCGTCCATATTCAGGAAAAAACCACAGCCAGATAAAAGAGGTGATGGCGACCAGAACCCCTTCAAAGGTGACCAAATCACACACCTCTGCCTTCCCCCACGTCGTGCCGGAGTTGACACGCACTTCGGTTTGCTTACTCCCTGGAATGGTGGTCATGCGAAGACTGACATTGGCATAGAACACACAGTTGCCATAAAAGCGTTTGCTAATCCTTCCAAACAGCAGTCCACTGACGAATCGGCCACTCCAGCTGTCAAGACCAGAGAAAGTTGAATGATTTTGATCCGTTGGTACGTGAAGTACAACATGTCTGGTCAAGGAGCACCCACCACTCGATCGGCGGCGTGTGGGAGTGTCAGTTGGACTAGCCCAGCGTCACTGGGTTCCCAAGCTGATTGCACAGATGCTCGCGTCAAACACGCCTGCCTCCTCGTGCGGTGCCGCCGGGATCGACCATGCACTGCTCTCTCTCTCTCTCTCTCTCTCTCTCTCTCTCTCTCTCTCTCTCTCTCTCTCTCTCTCTCTCTCCGAGATATGTGGGTTTGTGCATGTGCGTATCTGTGTACGTGTGTCTGTCTTTGTGAGTGCTCGCGCGTGCATCCGTTAATGTCTGTGCTTGCACATGTAAGTGTGCGTGTTTCTCTCTCTCTCTCTCTCTCTCTCTCTCTCTCTCTCCAAACAAGAGTTCCGTCGCTAAAGGAAAGGCAACTGAGGAATATAAATGAATGTGTCTAGAAAACATTGTATTTGGGTCACTCTGGACATTGCGCACAGTTTCATTACCAAGTCGCCAGATTGCAATGAATAAGTAGATGAATAAATAGATAAGTAAATGAATGAATGAATGAATGAATGAACGAAGGAATGAATAAATTAATGAATGATTGAATATATTATTATTGATTATGATTAGAGAGAAAAAAAAAGACGTGCACAAAGACGTAAAAAGGGCCACCTAGGCAGAAAATTAATTAACGAAAAGGAAAAGACAAAAAGAACGGACGAAAGGGGAAATTACTACCACTGAGCTTCCGGAGGACGGGGCACAGTGTGCCCTGAAAGAGGCCCCTACATCCCCACGGGGGACTTTCCCAGCCAGTCATTATTCATCAAGTCACACAACGCACGTTAACTAACATCACGTGCGTTGTGTGTTCGCTTTCTAGATTTTGATGTTTCGTTTGTTTGTCGTCTTTTTGGGTTGGTTTTTTTTTTTTTTTTCATCGTGATCCAGGTGTTGATCCATGCGCGTAGTCTGACTCGAGACTGTTCTGATTCTTACTCTGTGTGTGTGTGTGTGTGTGTGTGTGTGTGTGTGTGTGTGTGTGTGTGTGTGTGTGTGTGTGTAAACTGCAGTACGGTGATTGTGGAGCAAAACCCTGGGCCACACAAGAGCACTCCGTAACAATCCAGTCTGACCAGCAACCAGGACGAGTATGGGCAAATCTGAAGGCACCTCATCCAGCTCTCTCCAACCCCAGCCTCATCTCCAATAGAACCCACCATGGCGGATGTCACGTCCACGTTTTAAACGCTCAACGCCAAGTTCGACCAGATGAAGGCAGAGATAAAAGGATTTCGTAACGGTTTTGCTGCCCCACATGCATGCTGACGTGGAATCTCTGAAGGAAGAGGTGAAGAACATCAACACGAGAAGGCAGACCTACGCCACGCTAACCCCAACTTGAAGAAGAGTTCAAGACTTAAAGAAAAAGACAGACGATCTGGAGGGACGGTCTATACAAAACAATGTCATCAGTCAACTTTCTCGCCCAAACGACGAGACTCTCCAAGACTCCCAGTTTATCCTGAATATGCGTGAGATATTCCATAAAGAGGAAAAACCGTCTTGGGCTGGTGTAACCGTTAGTAATGGCTATTCTGGTAAACATCGGCCATCATCTGTGACCTATAATGATGAATATACTAACAAATTTCAGAAAAAGATCAGCCAAGTACTTGCTGAGATTTTCCATACAGAAGAAAACCATTAAGGGCCGTTAGTAACGGCTACAACGGTAAACTGAAACTATCGGGCATCATCCGTGACCCATAATGAACATATCTACAAATTTTCAGAAATATCGGCCCCATACTTTCTGGGATATTCCATAAAAAAAAGAACCGTTATGGGCCGTTATAGCCGTTAGTAAAGGCTATAACTGTACACTAAAACATCGGGCATCATCCGGGACCCATAATGAACATACCTACAAATTTTCAGAAAGATCATCCATGCACTTTCTGAGATATTCCATAAAGAAAAAAAAAAACCGTTAGGGGCCGTTACAGCGTTAGTAACGGCTGTAACGGTAAACTAAAACATAGGGCATCATCCGTGGCCCATAATGAACATATCTACAAATTTTCAGAAAGATCGGCCAAGTACTTTCTGAGACATTCCATAAAAAAGAAACACCGTTATGGGCAGCTATAGCCGTTAGTAACGGCTATAACAGTAAACTAAAACATAGGGCATGATCCGTCGCCCATAGTGAACATACCTACAAAATTTCAGAAAGATCAGCCGATTACTTTCTGAGATATTTCCATAAAGAAGAAAAAACGTTGTGGGCAGTTATAGCCATTAGTAACACAGTTATAACGGTCAACTTAAACATTGGGTATATGATCCGTGACCTATAATGAACATAACTACAAATTTTCAGAAAGATCGACAAAGTGTTTTCTGAGATATTCCATAAAGAAGAAAAAACGTTATGGGGCGTTACAGCCGTTGGTTACGGCTATAACGGTAAACGAAAACATCGGGCATCATCCGTGACCCATAATGAACATACCTGCTAATTTTCACAAAGATCTACCAAGCACTTTCTGAGATATTTCCATGAAGAAGAAGAAAAACCGTTCCAGGCCGTTACAGCCGTTAGTAACGGCTATAACAGTAAACTAAAACATACGGGCATTATTCGTGACCCATAATGAACATACCTACAAATTTTCAGAAAGATCGGCCAAGTACTTTCTGAGATATTCCATAAAGAAGAAAACCCGTTACAGGCCATTACAGCCGTTAGTAACGGCTTTAACAGAAAACTAAAACATCGGGCATCATCCGGGACCCATAATGAACATGCCTGCTAATTTTCACAAAGATCAGTCAGGTGCTTTCTGAGATATTCCATAAAGAAGAAAAAAAACCGTTACAGGCCGTTACACAGCCGTGAAACATCGGGCATCATCCGTGACCCATATTGAACATACCTACAAATTTTCAGAAAGATTGGCCCAGTAGTTTTGTCTGGAGCGAGTGGAACACATTTTGATCACGGACACACACACACACACACACACACACACACACACACACACACACACACACACACACACACACACACACACACACAGAAACATTTCTTCGTTCCCATTCTAAAGTACTCCCTGTGTTATAAGAACTGGGAGTACAAAAAAAAAAAAGAAGAAGAAAAAAGGAGGGTGTTGGGGGGGGGGGGGGGGGGGGGGGGGGGGGGGGGGGGGGTACACAGGTAATTCTTGAGAGGGGACATTTCTTTTGGGGTGAGGGAAATGAGGAGACAGCTTACTCCTCATCGAAAAAAAAAAGCTTGCAATGAGAAGAAAGTTTGCCATAGTGGTGTGTGACCTTTTTTTTTTTTTTAATTGATGGTATGGTTAAAAAAAAAAAAAAAAAAAAAAAAAAAAGAAAAGAAACGAACTGGCCGATGGACAAAATCTCCGGGAATTTCAACAGGGGGGAGGCCTGTCCGTGAAGGCACTGGTGACACCGGCAGTTAAGCTATGCACGAAAACTGCTCGTGCAGAACGGACACAGAGTGACGATGATTTGGAGTCGTGCACCGTGAAATGAGAACACGATGACACTTTTGGCAGTGAGTTGTCTGGGATGAAATGGCGAGGGTTAGATGAAAGCATGGATGAAACGATTTTTTTTTTGCAGTGATTGTTTTAATAATACCACTATAAGTGGATGAATTGATGTAATACACGAGAAAAAAAGCTATAATATTTACAGTGAATTGAATATTGATTTATTTCCTAAGTTAATGTAAGAGCAGAAGGTGGTATGAGTTTGTATCAAAAGGAAAGAAATGACATTACTGTGAAAAGTGATGATTGCGAGAATCTATATGAACAAACGGATGGTCACAGAACAAATAATGTCAATATGAATGAAAATGAATTATCGGTAGATTCTAATATACATGCTTTTTGCTGGGAATCGTACCATGTACCAGTCATTCTTCATTTATACACTGGAATGTAAATGGACCCTTTCCTAAAATTAATCATGAAGATATTCTGTTATGTTTATCAAGTTCGACTTCATATGTTTTGTTAAAACGTTGATAGAGAATCTGACTTTTACTGTTTGAACAAACTGCACAAGCTTTATAAAACCTGGCATAAAACTTTCAAATCAAGGGAGGCGATCCGGGGTGTAAGGTGTCTTGTCGGATACAAGATATGCTTTTCATTCATGAAATCAAGGTAGATAATCCCAATGTGCTTTTGTTCCAGATTGAAAAGAATTTAACCGGTTTTTCAGAGAACGCTTTACATCCGTGTTCGTATGTGCCCTCAGGAAGCGTCCCTATTTATACCTGCTTAGATATCGTTAACGGCATTAGTTCCCTTGCAAAGTATATTATTGACTGTATACTTGAATATGGTATGTGCATGTAATCTTTCCCGGTGATTTAAAAAGCAAGTGCAAATTCTTCTACTAATATTTAAAGATGATTAATTTGGTACGAATATTGAAAGTCGCTGCGTATGTTCTGATAGAAAATCAGCTGACCAGGTACTGAATTACTTCGGAAGGAGTTTGTGGAACATGTGTGTACTACAATAGGTTTCTACGTTCTTAACAGTGTTTGGAATGGGGACCTCGGAGGACATTACACATTTGTGTCGCAGCCGGGAAATAGTATTAATGAGTTCTCGCTATCTTAGTAATTGTTCTTCATTGTTTCCTTAGAGAACCCCCTTCCCCCACCCCCCCCCCCTTTTTTTTTTTTTTTTTTTTTTCTCTCTCTGTCTCTTTTTTAGTTTTTTTCTTTTTTTTTTCTGATTTTAATACACGGAGGCGCGCACCTCGTATGCGCGGTCTATGAAAGCTTCCTCGTTGTGTATATTGATCATTAGGATACTGTCAACAAGTGTGTCATATTTTGACATGATTATGTCAATGAGATCCAAATCTGTAATTGTCATTGTTCATAGATCATAATTGGGGATGCATGAGAAATGGTAGGAGTGAAAATCTATCATGATGGTTACTATTTGTGTTAACGATGGGGACGATGATAATGATTGTAGTGATGGCGGCGATGACAATTATAATTATGCTGCTGTTGTAATTGATGCCATTATTGTGATCATTAGTGTGTGTAATTACCGTTATGGAGCTGGGAATCTTTGTATTTTTGTGTAAGAAGTGCGTAGAGCTTTCCCCCTCTATTCATTTGACTATACACACTGATGTTGTGGTAGAAAAAAGGGGGGTTCCTGGGGAGGGGAAAGACAATGATGACAGTGCTAACGCGGTTGGGGAGGGAGGAATGAACGGATGAACATTTCATTTATAACAACTGTGTCCGTTCCTTACTGTCATGCCTTTTGCCCACAGGTGTCGCCAGGTTCTGTTTTGTATGAGCCTGGTATTGTTCGGTTTTTGATGCTTTGAAATGGCAGCAATGGAAATAGTATGCTGTTGAAACAGAATATCTATGTCGTCTTTTGCTTCAATGTCTTTTTATGATCAATCTTTGGGAAGGATTTTTCCTCTTTGATTTTCTGTCAAGTAATTTTGTTTTACCTGGATGTACTTACAGAATCTGTGCAAAGTTCATGCAGTTGTGCATGTACACAACATGCATGCAATATGAATGAAGAAGTGTAGACATGTATATTTATGCAGTCTGAGGTATTTCATTTCATTTATTTGTTTGATTGGTTAATTGGCCGGTCAGTTGGGTTCTTTTTTGTGTGTGTGTTTTTATGTGTGTATAATTGTTGTTTGTTTGATTTTTCGTGTGAGTATGTGGTATGTGAGGTGTGGTGTGGTGTGGTTTGTGTGTGTGTGTGTGTGTGGGGGGGGGGGGGGGGGGGGGGTATTGTTTGATTTGATTTGAATGTCTCTTTGCTGTTTGTGCTGTTGTTTTCTTTAATTTGCTTTCTTCTTCTTCTTCTTCTTCTTCTTCTTCTTCTTCTTCTCTTCTCTTCTTCTTCTCCTCTTCCTCCTCTCTCCTCCTCCTCCTCCTCCTCCTCTCCTTCCTCCTTCTTCTTCTTCTTCTTCTCTTCTTCTTTCTTCTTCTTCTTCTTCTTTCTTCTTCTTCTTCTTCTTTGTTGTTGCTGTTGTCACAAAAGTGCAAAAAATTTGACTCGAAGTTGATATTATTTGCAAAGTACACTGTATACTGCCATTATATTTTTGCGACATTTTCATGGTCTAAATAGTACAAAATACATGTTTTGATTTATTATTTTATTTGCAGAGTGATTGCCGTGGTATAAGACTGTCGTTTATAATGAATGTTTCATATACACTCATTTGAAATGTCTTGCGGATGTCTGACATCATGTAAGATTTTTCTCTTTTTCCTCAGAATTTGTCGTGATTTTTAGATATGTTATGTGATGTGATGTGATGTGATGTGTGTGTGTGTGATGTGATGTGTGTGTGTGTGTGTGTGTGTGTGTGTGTGTTAGGTATGTGTGTGTGTGTGTGTGTGTGTGTGTGTGTGTGTGTGTGTGTGTGTGTGTGTGTGTGTGTGTGTGTGTGTGTGTGTGTGTGTGTGTAGTAAGTGTGTGTGTGTGTGTGTGCATGAGCGCTCGCGAGTGTGTGCGCGCAGTTTTGTATTGCGTTTGTGTGTGTGTGTGGTGCACAATGTTATATTGTGTGTGCGCACGAATATGTGTGTGTGTGTGTGTGCGTGAGCGCATGAACATCTGTATATGCATATGCTATGTTTGTGCATGTGAGTGTGTTTGCGCGCGCGCGCGCGGGAATGTGTGTGTGTGTGTGTGTGCGCGCGCGCGCGCGCGCTTTGGTAGAAATAAATACTTTAACAGCATGCATGGTTTGATGCGATGATGTATTTAAAATCCATGAGCGCCAACCGCACCCCCGGCCCGCTCCCTCTTCCCCTTCCACTACCCTCCCTCCTTTTTTTTTTTTTTTTTTTTTTTTTTTTTTTTTTTTTCAACCAACCACCTCTCGCTGAGTGCCCCTTCACTTCTCTTCTAGTTGTTGTGAGCACGTGTTCAGATGCGTATTGAAAGACAGGTGTTATATTTTCCTTCCGTTCTTTTTGCCCGGAACGGATCCACCGAATAACTTAATTTGTTGTATTCTTTTACGATTTTCCATGTTAATGTCTATTGTGTATGTCTTGTTTTTTAGTTGACAAATTTTGTCTTTTCAAGTTTTTTTTGTTTTCGGGATTGCCTGTTGCCGATCTCACAGTGTGCCGTTGAGTATGGCTGTACAAAAAAGAAATCATGCTCTGAATATGGTAAAAGATTTCTGCTGCGGAGCAGCTGCTGCTGTTTCGGGTTTAACCTTTTACATTCTAATTCTTATGTGTATTTTGCTTCAACTTTGCTTGTCAGAATGGCGATGTGTCAAAATGTTGGCGTGTTAGATATGAACGGTTTGTCTTAGTGAGCTGTAAAATTACCATTGCTTCTATGAACTGTCAGGGTTTGGCCAATCCACAAAAAAACGAAGAGATGTGTTCAACTATTTGAGAGAAAAAAGTCATACTCTATATACTTGTTACAGGATACCCATTTTAGACCAAAATTAGAAAATTATATTCGTGCAGAATGGGTTATACATGTTTTTTTGCGTCTAATAATTCACATTCTCGCGGGGTGGCTATTTTGTTCAATAATAATTTTGAATTTCAGTTAAAAAAGATTTATAAAGACACAACAGGTAACTTTATTTTTGCATCAGTAAAAATGATGGACAAAGAATGTCTTATTGGCAGTGTTTACGGACCTAATCGTGATGAGCCAGAGTTTTATGAGGAGTTGGAAGATCATATCCGAAAAGTCGGAGCTGAAAATGTCATAATTGAGGCGATTGGAATTTAGTTCGCAACTACTCTTTAGATTGCTGTAACTATAAACATAATAATAATCCTAAAGCGCAAGAGCAAGTAGAAAACATGGTGGATAGTTTAGACTTAACTGACATCTGGCGTGATTTAAATCCGGAATTACGTAGATATACCTGGAGGAGAACAAATCCGTGTCAACAGAGTCGTTTAGATTTCTTTCTTATTTCAGACTGGCTTTGCAATTACGTTATAGACGCTGATATCTTTACCAGGTTATCGAACTGACCACTCCTTAATTACAGTAACTTTAGAACAAGGTAGAGAGATAAAGAGAAATTTTTTATTATGGAAATTCAATTCTTCTCTATTAAGAGACACTAATTATATAAAAGAAGTAAACCAGGTAATCCAAATGGTTACCGAGGAATATGCAGCACTTCCCTATTGTCGTTGTGGGTTGGCCAAAATCCTAAATCAGAAATTCACTTTGTTATATCTGATCAACTTTTTTTCTAGACACATTGCTTATGAAGATTAGAGGTAAAACCATTTCATATGCAACGATGAAGAAACGGAAAGATGCAGAAAAAAAGAAAGACCTTGAAAGTAATATTCAATTACTCGAGAGGAAAGTAGCGTTATCAGAACAAGAAAGGTTTGAGCTTGAAAAATGCAGACAAGATTTAGTTAGTCTGAGGGAAAAGAAAATGGAGGGTGTGCTGTTGCGTTCTAGGGCGAGATGGGTCGCAGAAGGGGAAAAGATAACAAAATATTTTTGTGGACTTGAAAAACGTAATTACGTTAATAAGAATATAATCAAACTTACGCGTGATGACGGTACTACTTTAAATGATAACGATGAAATTGCTCAGGAAGTTAATAATTTTTACAGAAAATTATTCTAAAAAAAAAGGTGTAGAGCCCTGTGAAATAATGATTTAGTAAAAGACTTGCCAACGCTAACTGAGGGTGAGAGAACGTCTTTGGAGGGAAAAATTACTTTAGAAGAAGCGGGTGCTGCTCTCAAAAAAATATGTCAAATATGAAAAGTCCTGGGAGCGATGGTTTCACAGCAGAGTTTTTTCAAATTTTTCTGGCTGCAGCTTGGTCCATACGTTGTGAGAGCGATCAATGATGGTTATGATAAAAAATGAATTCTCATCAACACAAAAAAAAAGGTATTATTGTATGTATCCCAAAGGGCGACAAACCTAAAGACCTGATAAAAAACTGGAGACCCATCTCGCTTTTGAATGTTGTGTACAAAATAGGATCTACATGTATAGCTAACCGATTAAAACATGTACTTCCTTATATCATCAATGAGGATCAGACTGGGTTTATTCCTAACAGGTACTTGGGAGATAATATTCGTCTTATCTATGACATACTTAATTTAATGATTGTATCAAAAAAAAAAAAGGTTTACTTCTTTGCCTGGATTTTGAAAAAGCGTTTGACAGTGTAAGTTATGATTTTATGTTTAAGGTATTACATGCCTTCGGCTTTGGTCCAAGCTTCTGCCAATGGATACAAACATTTTATACAAATATTAAGTCAGCTGTGTCTGTGAATGGGAAATTGGCTGGATGGTTCCCTATTGAGAGGGGATGCCGTCAAGGTGACCCAATCTCTCCATATTTATTTGTAATGTGTGTTGAGATTTTGGCAAATATGATAAGACAAAATAAAAGTATAAAGGGAATTCAAGTAGCCGATAATGAAAACAAGATATCACAGTACGCAGATGATACTGAACTATTGCTAGAGGGAGATCGAATATCATTTGAGGAATCTATTTGCATTATTGACTATTTTGGAAGAGTGTCTGGACTCATACTAAACGCAGAAAAAAAAAAAAAAGCGCAGTTTGGCTAGGTAGTAAACGAAATTCCCCTGTTAAGTATATGCCACATTTGAATATAAAGTGGAACCCTCCAAAATTTAAAATCTTGGGCATTTGGTTTACATGTGACTTAAAACAGTGCGAAATTATGAATCTTGAAGAAAAGTTTGCAGAAATTAGAGCACTGTATAAAACTTGGCTCAAAAGACAGATAACGCCTCTCGGCAGAGTAGCAGTGCTTAAATCTATGATGCTTTCTAAACTAACCCATCTATGGATGTTATTACCAAACCCACCGGATTATATAATTGATGAAATCCAGAACTTTATATTTAAGTTCGTTTGGGGCAAAAAAGAGACAGAATAACAGGAAAACGTCTATGAAAAGCATAGAACAGGGAGGAATCGGAATACCAAATATAAAGAGCATATAAATGCTTTAAAAGTAACTTGGATTCGTAAAATCTTATCCAGTAAACACAGATGGAAGAAAGTGCTTGTTTCGGTGTATGAAAAAGCAGAAATTATCAACAAACTAGGATCCGATCTGCCACGGAGTAATCAACTAAATAGGTTCTGGAGAGATGTACTCGACGCTTACAGAGAGACAGGCAAGATTGTTCGTGTTAAAACTGCGGAAGAATCTGTTCAGAACCTTTGTTCTGTAATCACAACTTAAAAATTGGGGGCAGATCAACCTTTTATAAAAACTGGGTTGAAAATGATGTATTCTGCATACAGAATCTTCTGGATGAGAACAGTGAATTTTTGAGTTTCCAATCCTTTGTTGATAAATATAGTGTCAATACGGATTTTGTAACATACAATGGTTACGTTAGTGCGGTGAAAAAGTATTCGAGAGAAACTGGACTAGAAACAAAATACTGTGAAGAAAGTAGGACAAGTAAATTATTAACTGAAATCTGTTCAGTTTCAAGAGGAGCCTCACATTACTATGGTTTATTAAATCAGGACACAACAGAACCAGGTTTTGCAGTAAATGGAATGTAAGATTACAGAAGGAAGTTATATGGGTTAAAACTTTTCACAAAATTCGACTGATAAAAGACATAAAGCTAAGATGGTTTCAAATGAGAATTATTAACAGAATATTGGCAACCAATGTTATTTTGCAAAGCATGGGAATTGAAGAGTCAGAAAAATGCTCTTTTTGTGAGAGAGAAAAGGAAAACATTCAACATATATTTTGGCACACTGCCAGCATGTACGAAACTTTTGGCAAGAGTTTCAAAATGTGGTTAACAGAAAATGTGAATTTATGAAACTGTTGCTTGATGAAAACATAATCCTGTTTGGTTGCGATTGTAATTTTAAATCTGATAGAACGTTTGACTTAATCCTGCTACTCGCCAAGTTTTATATTTACAAGTGTAAGTATGAAAAAAGTCTACCATCAGTTCAAATATTTACTGTGTTGTGTTGAAGCCAGATATGAATAGAAAAGTATGCTGCTCGTCTTAACATGTCCCATGGACATTTTGTAACACAATGGCGTCCATATTTGCCATTATTCCAGTGAAACACAAGTTGTGCATTGTAAACAAAGGCTATGGCAATGCCCAACTCTGTGTGTGTGTGTGTGTGTGTGTGTGTGTGCGCGCGCGCGCGCGCGCGCGCGCGCGCGTGTGTGTGTGTGTGTGTGTGTGTGTGTGTGTGTGTGTGTGTGTGTGTGTGTGTGTGTGTGTGTGTGTGTGTGTGTTTTGTTTGTTTTTGTTTTTTTGTTTTTTTTTTTTCGTTTTTTCGGTTAGAAAAGAAATCTTATATGTCTTATTTGTCTTCGCTAGTTAATATCTTCACAGATGTTCATATAAATGTATGCACCTTAATGTGCAAACAACCGTTATAACTCGTAAATGATTTACTCCAATCATTTTGTGGCACCAAATCGAAGATACCTTTTTTTTTGCTATTTTTTGTTCATAAATGTGAGTGTGTGTGTGTGTGTGTGTGTGTGTGTGTGTGTGTGTGTGTGCGGGGGGGGGGGGGGGGGGGGGGGAGGGGGGGGGGCATGGTGATGCCACACTATTTTATTTCGGTGCAATGCATTCCTCTGAAATGCTAAGCTTTCTTCATTTTGCATCTGAATTTACTGATTATGATTATAATGAAGCTCTGGATGTTCTTGTTCAGTTGCTGAAATTTAAGGAGCTGATGTTTAGAAACGAATTTATGACAATTTCAATTAAAACGGTGACTCTTATGATATAGAATGTAAATCAAGGAAGAAAAAGTAAAGAGTTTATTAAGAGGTGTTTTTTTTTCGGCGAACAAAAGATCCAGTAGACAGTGACACTTAGTATACAGCAATAAGAGAATATAAGAATCTCCTAAAGTGAGAGGAAACAGCGCACAAGGATTTGATACTGGGTAGATTAACTTGGTCTGTAAATAATGAAAAAACTTGGGAGAAACAGCATAAAATTTTTCCATGGAAAACACGCGGATAATTTTTACACCGATGCATGGCTTTAACACTTTCAAAGTCCGCTTGAAAAAGACACGGTTACAGACAAAAAACCATGGTAGTTGTTCGTAAAATTAACGACGAAGCGGAGGAAAACTACTTCAATGAATCGTCTTGTGTCACGGGAAGAGATACTTCGCCACAAGAAAATTAAAGAATGGAAAAAATGCCGGACCCAACAAGATTAACCTGGACGATTCAAACAACTATAGAGGCATGTCTTTGATGCAAGTAGCAAAATTTATCGTACTATAATAAACAACCGACTTTAGGAACAGATAGAAGAGCAAAACTTTAAGCAGCATGATCAGCAGAAAGAAAGGTTATTCCATCAGATGTTCACGCTGATAGCTTTAACACAAAAACAATTTCACATGAATCGTAAAATGCATGAAGCTTTCATTGATTGTCTCTACAGAAAGAATTTTACCATGGCCTATTCTTCTTAAGAAATAGAATAAAAGGGAGGCTTTGTTGTTGCATCAATAGTATGTATGTATGGTAGTGTCAAAAGCAGGATCCGGTGTGGGAATTACTTACAGAGATTGTAGTAACTGTATAAGTGGTGTGAAACAAGGTAATATTACTATTCCGGCATTGTTTTCACAATTCAAAAATAAACAGGATGTAAAGTAATTAGGCGTGGAAGGCATGTATGATTGCTTTTTTTTTTTTTTTAATTCATATTGCCATTCACAGATGATGTAGCTTTATTATCTGAAACTATTATTGGCCCACCAACGCGGCTATGTAGTCTACATTGCACAGGATCAGAACTTCATTTGAATGCAAATATCGACAAAAGTAATATAGAGGTGTTTACTAAAGGTGGGCATTTGGTTGCCAGAGAAAGATGGACATATAATGAGGTCTTAATGCCCGTGATAAATGTATACAAGTACTTAAGAATTTGTTTTCCAATGACACTAAGTTTTACTGCAGCATGAGCAGAGCCAAAAAGGCCGTATGATATGTTGCAAAATGTGCACAAATTGAAGAACAATTTTCTTGGTCATGATTTGAATTTTTTTTATAGTCAGATACAACAGATTATTCTGTATGGTGCTGAGATATGGGGCCTTCATACAACAGATTGTTCTGTATGGTGCTGAGATATGGGGTCTCATACACAGATTGTTCTGTATGGTGCTGAGATATGGGGTCTTCATCATACAACAGATTGTTCTGTATGGTGCTGAGACATGGGGTCTTCATACAACAGATTGTTCTGTATGGTGCTGAGACATGGGGTCTTGAAAAGGCAGCTGTCATCTTACCCACCGTGCACTTTCATTTAACATCTATGATGGACAACTTTTCTTTTAAGAAAAGAAGAAGAAGAAGAAGAAGAAGAAGAAAGAAATTCCTTCTTTGCCTCTCGCCTCCTTTTCATTCTCTCACCCACCTACCAGTGCCTTCCCTCTGTGCGGACCACATACATCCACACACACATATATGTATCCACACACACATATATGTATCCACACACATATATATGTATCCACACACACATAGATGTATCCACACACACATATATGTATCCACACACACACATATATGTATCCACACACACACATATATGTATCCACACACACAAACACACACATACACGATTATACACCTGGGCCCCCTTCCCCCTCCGTGCACACACACACTAAGTATTCAGAGGGGAATACATAGAAAAAAAGACGCAGACAGCCAAAACAGAGACAGACAGAGGCAGAAACAGGAAGAGGGAGACTATGATTTGTCTCTTCATCCGCATATGCATAACAGACAGACAGACAGATAAATAGAAAAAAAAATGATAACTAGAAGAAACAGCTGGTCACACTAAATGCTGGCATGCAGCCTACTATTTACACTGCCCAGCTCTGTGCTGATGGCCCCTCTAACATGGCGGCGGAGAGGAACACAATCGCTCAACTCTCCTCATACGGCGTGAGGGATCTAGTTTTAACGTCGATGGTCCCGGTGCGTTCCTCCGGCACAGCTGCAGCCGGCTGCAGTCGGCAGTAGACGTGGAACTGATCATCTGGTTCTTAACGGAAGTGCAGTCTAAGCCGGTTGTATTAAAGCTGAAGGGCGTGGAAACCACTTCGATATAACCGGCATTCCTCATAACCGGCGCAGTAGCGACACGAAGAATTGATTAAGGGTTTCGACTGGAAAGGGAAAAAGCAAACAAACAAGCGGGAAGGGGTCAAAAAAAAAAAAAAAAAAAGAAAACAAACAAACAAGCGATCGTTTTCACAGAAGAGACTTCAAGTACAGCTGAACTCACTTTCCTCAATACAAAATGCCTCCATTTTGACGCATTTTGATGGATTTAATGCACATGTACAATGTGAAAAATTGTGGTGGTGTTGCTGTTGTTGCTTTTTTTTTTAGTGCACATATAGAATGTAAAAAAAAATCGTTGTTGTTGTTGTTGTGCTGCTGCTGCTGCTGCTGCTGCTGCTGCTGCTGCTGCTGCTGCTTTTTTTTTTTTTTTTTTTTTTTTTTTTTTTTTAGTGCAGATAAACAATGTGAAAAATCGTTGTTTTTGTTTTATTGTGTTGTTGTTGTTATTACTGCTGCTGCTGCTGTTTTTATGCACATATACAATATGAAAAATCGTTGTTGTTGTTGTTGTTGTTTTCGTTGTTGTTGATATTGTTTTCCGCCTAATCGGCCAGCGGAGGTAAATGGCCGACGAAAGCGACGTCACAGATGGGGACGGGACGCTGAATAAGCTGAAGCGCAGAAGAGAAACGACACGGTTATGACCGGCAACAATTTCATGTAGGCGCACATCAAAATACTTTTCGTTTCGTTCGGAGCTCATGCCAGATGGACTGCCGAGTGACAGAGTTTGAGTCTACCAGGCCACTGGAACAACAAACGTCTCCAGAGGCAGGAAGCCGTCAGAAACAGCTTGGAATGGGATCCTACTGTTGCGCCGCAGGAAGGG
The DNA here is from genome assembly GCA_016801955.1 of Conus betulinus. Lineage (NCBI taxonomy): Eukaryota > Metazoa > Mollusca > Gastropoda > Neogastropoda > Conidae > Conus > Conus betulinus. The sequence continues at coordinate 237,184 of JADBJO010001336.1, read as the reverse complement.
AGTTGTGCTGCCAAAGAGATTCTGCACAACCAGGCGCAGATGACGTCATCTGTGGTATGCATCACCCACCCCCTTTTTTCTAACGTACAAATGTTTTAGTGCAAAGTACTCTACTAAAATGCATTCCTAAAACTTCCACTGAACTTCTTCCTGAACCCGTACGTAACAGTGTTCTTACTTCAAAGAATACATTACATTGTCTCACAAATGTTGAATTAAAAAAAAAAGAAAAACGTATATTGTTTTGCTCATTTTTTCGATGCTAAAGAACAATCCTCTTTTCTTCTCCAGTAACTAACTACTTATGGCTTTCGCTTTCTCCCATCCCAACTGTTGAGATCTTAATTTCAAGAACAGAAAAACAGTTTTTGTCCATTAAAAAATTCATATAATTTCAAAATCCCCTTCTTTTTTGTTGGTATTTTGTAAGGTTCTCCTATCTAGTTTCATTTATCGTTAATACTATTCACATGTCGCATAACATGCGCAAACAACGAGTGAGTAAATTTACTGTTTGAAGCTTAAACTTATTCACAAAACAGTTTTGTCAGAAAATGGGCAAGCAATCATTCAAGACCAAAGATGCGTCAAAGATATAAACTCCAGGGCTAACAATGCAAATTTGCAACTTCGTGACGGTGAAATACAAGCAATTCTCCTCTCAATTCTCCGTATTTTGTTATTCCTTTCTTAGCAGTCACTGTTTCGCGGTCCGCCCCTGACCCATCCTTTCCCTTCTCCCTCTCCTTCCTCTATCCACCTTCATGGTAGCATCACTCGATCTAATTTCGTGAGAAGCAGTTATTGTTTTCAGTCGGGGGACGCGTAGTAGGTACTGTCAGTACACAGGTCGGCATCACTGAACACCACTGAAATAACTCAACGGACAATGCAGGGCTTCCACTTGTGGGTATCCCTGTATTGCCCTGATGTAGACTGTTTCCCGTTGATTGCTTTCATCTAGGGCTACAGCAGGAAGAGTCTGGAAGTGACGGTTGCGACTGGTGGTGCGTGGACGTCATGCCCTTGCTAGGGCACTAAATGGTCGGGGGAAATCGATGGGTAGACCGCAAGCATATAAAGAGACACAAGCAGCCCAGCCACTATATTGTTCCTGGTGACACTTGCAATCGGAGAGATGCAGCCCTTTGCTTGCTGAGCGATCCAAGCCAGGGAGCGCAAGCTCGGTTTACTTTCAAGGAATCTGTAACTATATCAGCTTCTGGGAAAGTCCTGGACTGAAACTATTCAAAAGGTAATGACTTATTCGGCTTCTTCATCCCCCTCACACGCGCTGATATGTGTTGGTAATTCTGTATACCAAGGTCCCCCTTACGGAGGCGTTGGAAGATGTTTTACGTTGAACAGACAAGTATTTGGCGAAAAACATGACAGCAGTAAGTGCACAGGCAACTCCCTAAATGTTTATAAATATAGTGTGTGTGTGTGGGGGGGGGGGGGGGAGTAAGGGAACAGGAGAGGGCAGGGCAGCAGCTGGGAGTGAGGTGGGGGGTGGGGGTGAGGTTTTAATCTTACAAACTCTTCTATAAGGAAGGGGGTGGGGCAGGAATCTCAATTTTTGACAAAGTAGGTAAGGGAGGAGGGGAGGTACTCCCATTTTCCAATCCTTATAAGAGATGTGGCAGACGGCTCTTATCTCCAAATTCTTGAAAGAGCGCGCGCTTGTGTGTATGTGTATGTATGTGTGGAGGGTGAATGGGTGAGAGGGAGAACATTCAACTTCCATCAAGTCTCTTAAAAATATCTTTCTCTCCTTTGTTTTTCGAAAGAGATAACACCTGAGGGTACCAGTGGAACAAGACAGTGGACTGTCCTCAAATGCTGAACCAACCAGCCGGGAGCAATCCTGCACCACCCTTGGAAGCCTGTGATGTGCGCACATAAGAGATGCAGGCGCGCGCAGGGCAATCTGTTAAGACGTCAAGGGGCATAACTGCTTCATGGCAGATACCGTAGTGTAACCTCCGGGCGTGACACAACAAAACCTCCTTGAAGGCGCCCCGTATTTCATGCCATTGGCGAAAGACACCAAGCACACTGCTGCGTACATCCTGCAGCCCCTCTCATTGCTGTTTTGGCAGACAGGTGAAAACGGTACAACTCCAGATACAACTAAGCTTTCACTACATAGTCTTTTCGTCCTCTATTGCAGAGAGAGAGAGAGAGAGAGAGAGAGAGAGAGAGAGAGAGAGAGAGAGAGAGAGAGAGAGAGAGAATGTTGCTTATTACCCAACCGACTGCAAAGGTCCTTATCATCGGGAGGGTAAGGTAATTCCCGCTCCCCTATATTTTCAAGGGTGGGGTGCCCATGTCTCCCTGCCCCTCCTCCTCCCTCCCTCCCATCCACTTCCTCCCTCCCCCTCCCTCCCTCCCATCCATCCACTCCCTCCCTCCCCCCCTCCCCCACCCCCTCCATGCTGCTGCTTTAAAATGACATTGTCAAGCAGATCTTCTCAGCTCGCGTTCTCTCTGTCCGTCTGTCTGTCTGTCTCTCTCTCTCTCTCTCTCTCTCTCTCTCTCTCTCTCTCTCTCTCTCTCTCTCTCTCTAACGCTTCTGTTGTTTTCAAACGAAGTTTAAACCTAACGCTCGCTTGAATCGCACACTCAGCTGTCGCCACGGTACATTCTGTGATAGACCAGCACGCCGGGACTGGGTCTCATAACATACATGGGAAAACATCTCTGGGCAGTTACCTGAAAAATGAGACAACCTGCTGTCGACAGCCATAATGTTTCTTTCATGCTTGTGTTTCTTTATCCGTTTATAAGCCGAGATAATAACAAGGAAGATGCCTCCTGTGTCTGGTATTAAATCGCGTTCAAGACAATATCCTGCTGCAGACGTCAATATAGATTTCTCACCGCATGTCACATCCATTCTCAGGGGCTTACTAGTCAGCACAAGCTGAGAAGCTCACGCATAGTTCTGGGCGGAATTTCTTTGATATAGGTAGGGCAATTTCCAAGCTTTGAAGATCGACTGCCTGCGAGTGTGCGCTGCAGTTTTTCTATATAGCTGGCAACCAGTGTTAGCAAACCTGGAGAATAGTTTCTGAACGCCTGCCCTTTGCGCTGATGCAATCACACATAACCTCCCGAGAAAACTCTCCCTAGACTTGAAAAAAAGAAAAGAAAAAGAAAGCATAACAGCCCTTCAGGACTTCTTTTCAGTTATTTTACAGTAATTCAAAGTTTAATTTCTGTCTGTCTAGTTTCATTGTTTAGCTTCATCCCATTTCTTTCCTACACCTCAGCTGGCTGCAAAGACTGCAGACGGCGGGCAGCTGTAGGATGCCTTGAGTGAAGCCGGGTTAAAATGCTAGTAGCCAGTTGGGATAACTGGGACCACACAGCCGAGTTTCATCCACTTAATGGATGTGTCTCTGACAGTGTTGCTCAAATTTCCTGACCAACACTGCAGCTGCCTGTATCTCTCGGGCCTGGTTGACGCCAGGATATATTATGAAAGAAAGCGTAGAGTACAGCCCTGTCGTGTATCTCAGACCGAAATGAAAATCGGTAGCATCATCTCAATCATCCTCATTCTCATCGATCAGCATAAAAAAAGTGTCTCAATTCTGTGGTCCTTCATGCCCTACTCTTATGGTGACTTCAGTTGCGATGTCCTCTCCACGTCTGTGGCCTTGGTTTGGTTCCGTCGGGGTCACCGGTATCGGTGAGTCCATGGGGGCTGTCGTTGGACGGACGTAGTGGCGCCCTCCGGAGGGAGAGCACACTCACGCCGGCTCCGCGACTAAGCAATTATTGTCGTCAGTAGGGGGCTTAGTAGGTGGCGTCCTGCGTATGTTAGATCAGAACAGGCGCCACTGAACACCACCGAAGTGACTCGGCAGCAGTGCAGTGTCTCCTCCGGTGGGTTGGTTGCCTCTTGACGACTTGACATTGACTGCTCCCTGTGGATTGCCGGTGCCGGGGCTGCGGCGGGGCCGACCGGGCTGTGGCTGTGGACGGGGTGTCGGAATGAGCGGCGTGGGTGCACTTCCTCTGAGGTGTCGCAGGTTGGGACAGCACAAGGAAAAAAATGTTTAAATGCTAGTTGCTATTTAAGTTCTACTACCACGGGTACTTGGCCACTTTGCCATACCAACTGAGATCATTACTATTTTATTATCTATGTAATGGATTTTTTTCGTTTGCTCTACCTAGATTCGGCTAGAAAAAAAAAAAAGCTTTTCAGAATGTGTTGGATTTTCTGTAAATTGTAGGTTGCTAATGTGGAGTGCAATGGATGCCATGTCTAAGAGGCGGTTTTCGCACTCGAAGTCAAAGTAGTGCACTCCAAGAGGGTGGTCGGTAGTGCGTGGGTAAACGACAACAGCTGCGTGATTAGGAGAGGGTGGGAAGAGAGGGGGAAGGGAGTGGCACGGGAACCAACAATCTGGTCGCGAGAGATGAGGTAGCACACCTCAAATTTCTACTCCAAAAGCTTTAATAAGAATCGATAATACACAGAAAAGTAAAGCTGGAGTATTTCTGAATTGTATTCTGTGTAAAGTTTGATTTCCCGTTTTTGTTTTCATCTGTCCGTCCGCTCACAGCAGAGCCGTGTCCTCACTGAAGTCCCAAATAGAGCACTTCGCGTTTATTTTCGGCTTTTTGTCGATTAATCACAAACACGTGTATTGTAATTAATGCACAGAGT
>JADBJO010001336.1:205000-220000 GCA_016801955.1 Conus betulinus | reverse complement strand
TCTGATTCATGCAATTCAGTCGCCCCCAAAAATGGTGAAAATAAAATGTAATACAACAACAATCTACGGGGACTGTTTTCTATCATTTCTTTTTCCTCTCCTGATTTGTTCACAGTGAAGGGAAATGGTCACTCATTCAGCCCGGTCCTGCTATGACCCCATTCCGATGTTGAACATGGCAACAATGGCAACAACAAGCCACGGGTTGTCGGTTTACGTCAATTCTTGTGTCAAAAACCCCCCCCTGCTCAAAATCTAGAACTAGCGGATCATTTCAAAATGGTCACTTTAAACAAGTTAGACTTGCAGCAACTGATCCTGGGCCAGTGTTTGACGTAAGTGAGGAGTTTCAGGAACAAGATGGGGACGAGTCGAAAGCTTTTCAGCCAGTTCGCGCCTCGTTCGAAGATGTGGAAGCTCAGCTGAAAACTTTGTCGGAGGAACAGTTTTATCTGAAACTTCAGGAACTAAAAGAGAGCAATAGGAAGACATTACAAGAGACTGCAAAGCTATACCAGGAGAAATATGGCAGTGAAGGATCACAGTTGGGAGATACGGCAGCTCAAGAGATGGTGGAAAAAATGTTCGCGGCGCGCTTGGCTGCTAGGTCAGGACTTGTTGAGGAGAAGACGGAAACCGTTCATCGAAATGGTGAGTTGTCCGATGGTTATTTTCACGACAGAAGCAAAGGCCTGTCTTCCAAACCACCGCCAGGGCCAGCAGGCAGACGTGAGAACACGTTGGTGAAGACATCACCTGCTCGTAATACTTTTGCGCAGACAGCTCCTGCTCCATTTAAACCGAAACCCAGTTCAACACCCATGTACAGTAACCAATATGTACGGCGTTCATACAGTCTGGATGATAATGACTGGAAGAGGGCGATGCAGGCTTCTTCAGATTTCAGTGATGATGAAGTTCAGAGTGAAGGACCATTGGATCCAGAGAAAGAAGCTGCACTTAGCAGAATCAGAGATATGTGGCGGGGCTTTAGAATTGATGACTACAGTCCCCGTGATCACCGACATTCATCTTCATCTCTGGCCAGTAAGCGCAGAAAGAAAAAGAAAAATGATCTTGCTGATGGTTGGCGTCACAGAATAACTATCCCTAAACCATTCCAGATGAGTCTGCGTGAAGCAACAAAGTCAAAGACCATAACCAAAGCCCAGCAAGAGCTAGAACAACAACGCCTTGAAAAACAGCGCTTAGAAGAAGAAGAATGCCAGAAAAAGTTTAAAGCACAGCCAGCGCCAGCTCATATTTATTGCCACTGTATGATGAAATCCAAGAGAAGAATGAAGCCAGGCGTCGATTTGTCAAACAAAATTGCAAAGAGCTTCTTAAGTCTCAGGAGGAAAACCTTTCAATTTTGTAAAGAGAGAGAGAAGAGAAAAAGCAACAGCGGACACGCTCAGCTACAGTGGCAGAGAGGATAGCACAAAGTGTGCGCAAAGCAAAAAAAGAGGAAAACTTTGTTGCCAGACCTGTTCCAAAGTCTGTCTACAGCAACAGCCCAAGAGAAAAACTTATGGAAGAAGAAGAGTACAGGAAGATCCGGATCAAAATGCGAGCTAGAGAATTATTACGTGAAGCTTCCCTTCCTCCAAACATGCAGGCTCACCAGAAACTGAAAGAACAGAAAGAAAAAGAAAAGCTACTGAAAGCTAAGCAGAAAGCTCGCAGCAAGCGACGACCAAAATCAGCCTACCATGTACCAGACTATGATCAAATGTACCGTGAATTTCAGAAGGAGCTTGCCTGCAGGAAGCAGTTCAAAGAAGCAACAGTGGTAGAGCCGTTTTTCTTTGAAACAAACACTCTGCGTTCTAGTCGCGAACAAGTCCTGCGAGACATGGAGCGAGATGAGAAACTCATGGGCGATACAGCTTATGGAACTCCTCGTCTCAAACTAGGTGAGACCATATTAAGAAAGTTTAATTACATATTTTAAAAACAAATTGAAGAAAGTTGCTCCAAGTTTTGTTGTTGTTGTTGTTGTTGTTTTTTAAACATTTTACCCTATTTTGTTAAAAAAAGAAACAGGTCCATTGTATCAGACTTAGGAGTGAAGAAAACTGAGACTAGTGAGGCAAAATATAGTAACTGATTTTGGTGGGATTTTGTTGTTGTTTTCCAAATCGCAAAATTTCGGTTTGAAGTTTGTTCAAAATGTTAATGATTCAAGCCAGGTTTTTCTTTTTTTTTAATAATCTCCTTGATCAGTGTCTTCCATTGACTATAACACATTCTTCAAAATTATTCAGTCAAATTCATATGCTAACTTATTAATTAAACCTATTTTAGTTTTGTTGTGGAGAGGTTAGGGAGAAACAAGCTAGACATATTAGATTTAATACAGCATACACTTGCTGTCAAATCAACTATGGTTGTAGATGTGTCTAGGCACATGTGTGTGAGAGTTTTTATGTGTGAGTGTGCACTTTTGGGAACACATGCGTGTTTCTCTGTGTGTGTGTGTGTGTGTGTGTGTGTGTGTGTGTGTGTGTGTGTGTGCGTGTAAGCGTATATGTGCCTGTGTCAGTGTCTGTGTGTCTGTGAGCTGAAGTAGAAAGGCTGGATATATTCATTCATTACATCTGTAGAAAAATTCTCATTTTTGTTAAACTAAAGTCCTTATTCTTCTTTGTCAGTGATGATTTATTAACTGTCATTTTCATTATGATGAATTGTAAACAGTAAAGAAGTCTTAGTTGTGTCCTGCAGGTCAGAGTCATCAGTAATTATTTGAAATTTCTGTAGTTCCCTACCATTTAAGAAGACATGATGTCATCCTGTGTCAGACCATAACTTTTGCAGTTCTAGTATGATTTTCTTTTCAGACACAGACAGTGAACTGGTGTGTACAGTCTGATGCTATTTGTATTCACTACACATGTCTATGGTCATTTAAAGAAACCTATCTCACTGGAAATTGAACAATATTGCCAGTGTAAAGAATCACAAATGAGCAACAAGACCAAGAGATCAGAAGTGTGTTTCTCGGTAGCTGTTTTGTTTGTTTGTTTGCTTTTATTTTCGATCCCATCCTTTGCAGCATTACTCCTTGATGCTTATAACTGCTGCCCTAGGCTCAGCTGTATCCAGGTGGTCTAGTTTCTTCTCAGCACTGTAGTCCTCGGAGATCAATAAATATTCCAAGGTCATCATAGACCAACCCATCAAAAAGACACTGCACTGCTGCCAAGTTTTGGTTGGTAGTGTTTTAGTGGTGCCTGTTCTGATCCAACATGCAAGACATCAACTGCTTAGTGCTAAACCCTGTACTGATGCCAGTAGGTTGCCTGGCTACCTGTGTATCAGTTTTTATCAGATTTAATAATACCTGTCTCTTCATCCCCCTCAAGTCCAGCCCACCCTGTGTGCATTGATGGGTACTCTTCAATAATTATTGCTTTTATTTTTTCAGGTGCTATGTCTTCATCGATGGATTCCATACCATTGAGGCTCAGTACTTCAGCAGAACTACGCACAGGGCATTTGAGGTAAATCTCAGTGTTTTGTGTGAAAGCGTTTATGTTGTCATTGGTGTCCTGTGACTGTTGGACGGGGGGGGGGGGGGGGGGGGGGCTTTGCAGGTCCAGACTCATTTTGGTTGTCAGAAATCACAGTTTATCACTCATTGGCTATAAAGTAGAGGTGTATATACAGAGAGAGAGAGAGAGAGAGATAATTGAAGTGAAAAAGATAGGATGAGCCTTGTAAAAAAAAAATCTATTCCAATATCTCCAGCGTCTGAGTGTACATCAAAAGTGGAGTGACATCATAGGGTTAATTTTAAAAGTGAAATTGTGTCATGACACTCACGAGTCTAAAACATCATCCTGCTGTGATTAGTTTTTTGCTCGCCCACCCCACTCAAGTAATCTCTGCCAGATTGATATTGGCATTTATTTACCTGTCTTTGAAATGAATACCAGTATTTCACATCTCAAGCAGTTACTGAGGCAGCCTGTGTCATTATGTCTGGCTCAGAGAAAATCTCCAAAAATGAAATATTCTCAATTCAACAACGTCACAATCTCCAGGTCAAACAACAAACAAGTGACAATGGGGGGATGTACATTTAAAAGCAGTCACACAGATCACAGCACAAACAACAGACCTATTCTCCAGTTCCTCTCCACTGTCGTCACTGTCTGTCTGTGCTTTTATTTGAACTGCTGGTTTTGTCCTCTTTGCTCAGTGGAAACAAATTACATTATTTATTATCTGTCATTGTGTAGTGTACAATTCTTCAAGAGAAAACTGATCCAAAATAGAAATGTTCCTACCTTCCTAATTCCATGCACATGTGTTCGGTCACAAATACCTCTCACATTGTGCCACACTGGTAAGAATAATGCTGACTTCTGACAAAAGCAGAGAGGGGGTAGCATATGTAGGGGGAAATGGGGGGGGGGGGGGGGGGTATCTGGCTCCCAGTCTCTTTATAAACAGTGCCAGGCGAATGACTTGGTCAGAAACAGATGACATGATGATGACGTGACACACAAAAACTTCAAAGTTTTTATCATGGGAACTGATTTTCCTGGCTGCAGAAAGAAATGGAGGTTTTTTGTGCAGTACGGTTTTCTACCGAGAAGAAAAAGATTTCTGCAATGTGGAAAACCATTGAAAGAGTCAAGAATGTCAGTAGACATAAGCCTTTGGCCGTTGGTGTGGATGACAAATTACACATAGCATGCACCTTCGTCTAAGTTGGAGTATGGTTGTTTTAATGGTGGGATGAAAAAATGGTCATACACACAAAACTTCACTCCCTGTATTGAGTAGATGGAATTAATCCCTGCCTGTCTATACAGGGAGTGTCCGCAAGAGTATCAGCCTGTGTACAGAGAAAACAAAAAAAAAAAAAAAGGAATTATGTCATACAAGTATTGCCCTAAGTTGTAAATAGTGGTGTTTGTGGTGTTTTTTTTTAACAGGACAAGATCAGCTTGGTAAGAGTTCTAAAATGAACTGGTATGGTTGGCTAGGCTATCACAATAAGATTTACGAAAATGATGATCATAAACTTATATTTCCTCCATGATTTCTTTCTTGTTGAAATTAATTCCTTGTACATTGAATATGGTAAAGTCAAAATTTCAAGTTTTCCTCTTGAAACTTCAAACCCCGGTTTCAAACATTCCAGTTATGTGGGCGCTAGTACAAACAATTCTTTCCTCTGTCTTCAGGTCACTGAGGGAGCGTGAACTGCGGCGCCAACAAGAGAGGCAGAAGAAGAGGAACGGCGGAGGAGAGTCAGGGATACAAAACTGCGCAAATACATCCTGGACCGTGGCGCAGATACGCCCGGAGTGGACGACAGACTGAAGGAGAGACTCAAGCGTCACAGGTAATCTCCCTTTCTACTCATGTCAGTTTTAGTGTACTTACGAAAAAAAGTCCCTGCGATATAATTTGTTCCTGCCTTTAAGTCTGCGCTGTTCTTCATCAAAATGCCAGTGTGTGTGTGTGTGTGCTATTGTACAAATGCCATCAGGAATAATTGAAACAAGAGAGAAACAGGAACATTGATTTCTTGACTCGTAAAAGAAAACGCGTCATCCAACTTGCGGATATATACAAAGCCTTGTTTCAGTGGGTTTGACCCAGTTCATATGTGTCCTGTGTACTTTTGTCAAATAATTGGTTGCCATGACATTGAAACAAACCTAAAGCAAACTGTAAACTTTACATGATGATGATTGTATCATCATATTCATTATACCTAAGAAGACAATGGAGGTGAACACACGCAGTGGAACTTACCTGTATGCAAACATACATTTGTCTGTATGAAGGCAATGTGGTTAGTTTGAAAGTGAGGTGACCAGAGGCAGAAACTGAAAAAAGAAAAAGAAAAAAATGAGTATTCCACCAAATGGAAAAAACAAAGTGCAAGACAAAGCATGACAGGTTTTGATCTCTTCTTGGTCTCTTCTTCAGGCAAGGTAGGTAAGGTAAGGTAATGTGCTCATAGTCCAGCCGACCGCAAAGGGCCATATCAGGGCTGTCACCATGTTAAAATCAACTCTCCAGTCATTCATTCACACAACCCTTTGAAAAAAACATCCTCTAAAAACCCCACCTGAAATTTTGTTAAAAATCTTTCCACTATAAAATCTCAGATCCGATGAAAAATGTTAATCTTATTCAAGAATTCAAAGATTGCATCAGGCAAGACAAACAACATTCAAGACATTGAAAATGAAAAAAGCAATCACTACTCCTCAGATTGGGCACAAAATGGATGTTTTGTCATCTGTTTGTCTCTTTGGTTCGGTGAAATGGTAATTTTTCTTTTAAGTTTGGGCAGTGTGGTGGCTTGCATTACAGGGAAGCAGAAATCGAACGTCTGGAGCGGTATGAACAGGACCTGGAAGAGATGCGGAGCAGAGTGGAGAAACGCCCTCTACTGTTTGAAAAGGAGACTCAGGTAAGGATTCTCATGGTGTAATATTTCTTCAAGTTAATACCTACAGCACACATTGTATTTGGGTGCTGAATGACCGACGCATGGGTTTAACGCGTCCATCAGGTGTCTGATCACTCTTGTCCATGAAGGCTCCTTAAACTGACCCCATCTCTACTGTTTATTTATTTATCTTCAAGCACTGCATAGCAGATGTAATATACATGGATTAGTCTCCATGCCGTGACACCTCAATGACAAAACTGAAACAGCAAAACATTTCTGGCTCTGAAACTCTGAAACACCCTCAACCTGTAATATTTGTGCTGTCCTACGTAGAACACACATGATGTTTTCAACTTAAAATTTTTATATGTTGAAAGAAGTAAGTTCCCAGGCTGTGTGTTTCCAAACAGACAGTCATTTTTTCACCTACTCAAAAAGCAGTCTGTGGCTTTTGTGCTGTGTGATTTGGCTGTGGGGGGAGGGGTGGGGGAGAGACTATGAAAGAAAAACGCTAAGGCAAGCAGACATGACAACAGTATTGTACTATGCAACAAAACAGGGCTGAGCATTTGGTTTCAGTTCACTTTGGCTTTAACTAATCTAGCCATGGAAGCTGTTTTCTGGCGGTAACTCAGCTTGGTATGAAGTATTCTTCAATGTGAATGTTATAGCTCAGTATGATTATTCTTTGAGGCCAGTGCCCTAACTCATCATGAATTATTCATTATGGTGAATGACATAGCCTGGTACATAACTTTATAAGTTGCCTATTGTGAATCTGTAGTTGGCTGTAGCCTGCCATAAGTTATCAATGTAAGTGAACGCTGTTACTTGGTGAAGGCTGTTCATTATTGTGAGTACTGTAGCTTGCCCAGTCATTCATTATTGTGAACACTGTAACTTGTCATAACTTATTCATTTATAGTGAGTGCTGTAACTTGGTGTATGTTATTCATTGTTGTGAATCATGTATCTTGGCATAAGGTATTACTTATTGTCAGTGCTAAAGATGGCCACAAGTTATCAATTATTGTGAATGCTGTAGCTCAGCGTAAGTTAATTAATGATTATGAATGCTATATTTTGGCATAAGTTATTATTCCATATGTCATCATGGTTGATATGAGTTATAAATGCAGAAAGAAATGAGTAAACATATTGGATGTATCAGTCAGGTTCAGGTCAGAAATCTGGTGGACAAACAGTCTGAAATTTGACTTTCAGGGCTCAGCAAAATTTTGCTCATTCAGTTCAGGTCTGGGAAATTTCCCACTGGATTTTTCTTCCCAAGGGGTATGACTTTCAGGCTGAGGCCGGAAATCTGGCCAAGAAAAAAATGTGAAGATGGCCTTTGAGTGGAGTTGCCAATACTTGTGAACAACAGACAATGCGCTGGCTTGTGTGGCACATCAAAAAGCAGTCTCTGTATTGGTCAAAACACCATTTAAGCATGATCACATCTGCTATGCACTCTGTTTTTCATTATGTCAGCAGGTAAGGTTATAACCATGTCTAGAAATCTAGTGAGACAGGATGTTTCAACACTCTGAGTCAAGCATGAAAAAAAAGGGGAAGTAGTCTTGCCTCAACGAGTCTAATAATCAAGGAATGAAGAACAAATTTGGGTTAAGAAAATCAGGCACATTTTGCACACATGTGGAAGATCAGGCCAACACTACCCCTGAAACCTGCTCTTCACCCATTTCCCACCCCTGGGCTAATACTCTCTGACCTGGAAAAATTTTTAGAATTGGTTTTCTAGCCTGGAAAGGTAGTGCCAGAAATATGGGGGGGTGTGTGCATGTGTACAAATGTATTAGTGCAGGTCCAGTGTCTAATGTTCAGACAAGTTGCTGTTTATACAATGTCGATTGCTCCCTGTGGAATGCTGTAAGTGCAACAGAGCAAACTAGGTGCGGCTATGTATGGAGGAGCTGGAATTTCACAGTTTGGGAGAACTGCCATTAAGAAGCCAAAGAAGACGTGATTGCAAAGAAGAGTTTTCAAGAGAACAAGTCTGTGGAGATACTATTTATTATATTTCTCATTTGTTTATTACACTTGTTTGTGTGGACTTACATGATGTCTTTTCTCCCCGTCTCCACCTCTCCAGCCTCTCGTCTCTTACTCCTCCTCTCTCCTCCTCCCACCTCCTACACACACACACACGCACATACACACACACACACACACACACACACACACACACACACACACATGTACACACACACACACACACACACACATACACACACACACACACACACACATGTACACACACACACACACACACACACACATGCACACACACACACACACACACACACACACACACACACACACACACACACACACACACACACACACATTTTATTTTTAGAAGATCCAGCTCACTTTTCACCCTCACCCATCCACCATATTCATCCCTCTCCCTCTCCCGCTCTATTTTTGAACTGTTTTCACGTTTCCAACTTATCTATCATACAATGTCATTCTCATACTGACTGTAATCACCAAAGCATTGGTTTTTGCATTTTGTTATATGCGTTATTCGAAGACATATGTTGTTAAAAAAAAAAAAAATGCATATGTATATTTAGTGTTGCATATTGAATTAGTGTTACCCAGTATAATGTGTTCATATGCAGAAGTGTTTTGCCTTGTTTTCTGGATAATGCACCTTTCTTTTTTGGCGACATTTCAGGCCAGTGCCGGCAAGGCAGCTGAGAGAAAGTTCCAGACCACTCTGAAGACAGCTGGCATCGATGAAGACTTCCTCCAGACTCGAAGCACAGCAGCCGCTTCAGTGCCCAGCGACAACGACTATGAGGATGACTACGAGGAAGACAACTGATGACCTTGGACGCATGGTCAGACCAGGCTTCAAAGAACTGTGTGTTTGAAGAAACATCCGCTTCTTCTTCTTCTTCTTCCGCTCTGCATATAACTCAGGTCTAATGAATTTCAAGGATGTATTTTTGACAGATTAGTCATGCAATGTTTGGTGGGATTTTTTTTGTTTTTTGGGTTTTTTTTTTTTTTATGTTCATGAATGTACTCGGATGTAATGTCCCATGTCTGTGAGTGTTCCTCGTTTTTTATTTATGTTCAACCCTTCTGCAGACTGAAGATGTATAGATTACAGCAGATGTCAGTCACTGTGGGACAGTGGTTAGTGTCATAGGCTGTGGAATTGGGGGGTCTCAGGTCAAATCCCATCGCAGGCAATTCTTTTGTCGTGTTAGGCATCCCCTGCCAGCCCTACCAGTTCTAACAGTGTGCAGTTGTCTCAAACAGGGAGACGGGAACCAAGCAGTGAAGGTTCATACGTTTTAACTGAATGGTATTTTGATGAAGCTGAAACTTTGGGGCTTCGCCGACAGAACTGTGATGTGCAAAGTTATAACATCGGCAGGACACAGATTTTTAGATTTTTTTTCTTTTTACTTTCCTCATCATTAGCTAGATAATTGGCTGCAGACAGCTGTTTCCTGTAGAAACAGTATTGTGTTTACTCTGATAGTGTTGGTTTGAAAAAGGACAGACAAGATGGCTAAATCAAGATAATTGTAATTTCGAAAGGACATCAAACTTGTGATAGATAAAGGATCTGACGTGGAACATGGCGAAAGGAACATTACTGTGATAGGAAAAAAAATCTGATTCTTCCTGATGCATTTGCTCATCAACAGTGGAAATATTCTTAAGTAATCACACATACTTTTCCCACTTCTTAACCTACTGCTTAGAATGTATAGACATAATTTCCAAAGTAGGAGAAATGTTTGCGAACAGTGTTTACAAAAAATCTGCTTGGACCTTTTGAAAGCAAGCATAATAAGCTTTTGAATTACACAAGGATTGCATGCTTGGGTCAGTTCATGAAAGTCCATTGAATATTTGAAATAAGGCCAGAATGCTTTGGCGTGAGATGATGACAAGTCTGTTTTTACCAACCCTTTAAGTCAATGGATGCATCTCTGAGAACGTAAGTCAAATTTTCTGACTAACACTACAGGTGTCTGTCTTTTTGGGGCCTGCGTGACTCTGGGTTATAACTTTTTTCTTCTTCAATTTGGCTGTCTTTGCTGTTCTTTTTATTTATTTATTTTTTTTTTTACAATTTATTAGATTATTTTTTGAACTGGGATATGTTATAAAAGGGGGTGTAGAGTACACCATGTCATTTGATGTTTGACCACAATGGAATGCCATGGCATCATCTGAATCACGCTCATTCAGATTTGAAAAAGAAAAGTCACAACTATTGGTCCTTCATGTCCTGCTCAGCTGTGAGCACAGCTTTGATTTCCCCTCCATGTCCATGGCTTTCAGGAGTTCACGCCAGAGAGTCGTCAGTGTTGGTAAATTCATCGTGGCTGTTGTTGGACGGACGTGATGGCACCCTAAGGAGGCACATGCTAACTGACTTGCTTCATGGTGAAGCAGTTCTTGTCATCAGCATGGAGTGTGGTAGGTGGGTCCTGCTGACGTGGGATCAGAACAGGCACCACTGAACGCTATTGAGGTGACCTGGGCAGCAGTGTGGTGTTGCTTTCAGTTGGTGCCCTGATGATTAACCAGATGTTGCCAATGCATTGGTCATGTTGATGCAGTGGTATGATACTATGACATGTGGTTTTTTGTGGGATGGTCAGATTGAGCAGCACGGGGGAGTGATGCCGTGGAGAGAGGGGACAAGACAGACAAAAAGTTATCAGTAGATCAATGCCAAAAGTGTTTGTGCATGTGTGTGTTCTGCATCTCGTAATATTACTTTATTATTGTATATAACTAAAGTGAGACATCTTGCACTTATTTTTTGAACAGGGGTGAAGAAGATAGTGTATGGGAGAGGGGAAGAGGTGGCGTATGCTTTGCATTTTTTATGTACACATTCTAGGGATAACAAATTCTCTTCACTGTTTCAGGCTGCAAAAGCCTTGAGTTACAGTAACATGTATTGTTAGAATTCCTGTTCTGCTTTGTCAAACACAAGAAAGGAGGACAATAGTGACTATTTGTAAGCTAAACATTTACTATTTTAGCACTTTAAACCAACCTTTTTTCCTGATCAGTGATAGAACTTAGCATAGTATACATTCTTTTGAAATGAATCATGTAGTGTTTTAAAACAAGGCAACTCCAGCCTTTTCAAACATGTGTCAGTGGTGATGCACAGTAGTATATTTGCCATCAGATTTGACCCAGTCTCCTCAAGCACGCATTGTAAATGGTGCGGGTGTCATAGCTTTAGCAAAAAGAAAACTGAGGTCTAATAAAAGTATTTATTGCATAAGACATTTCCTAGATAAGGGCAGAATCCTGAGTCCATCATTTAAAATGAGTGCTTTTTTTCTTCCCCCCCCCCCCCCCCCCCCCCTCTCTCTCTCTCTCTCTCTCTTTCTGGTGCTTCAAGTACAAGTTTTTTTTTTTTCCTGTTCCTTTTTTCCCCCCTTTTGTTGAGGAGAGGATTAACCAAGATCCTGCATCTGCAGGTACACATTGTGCATGTAAAAGATCCCATAGCAATAAGGGAGTTACCCCTGGAAAAATCCTGCATAAAAATCCACATAAAAAACACAGAAGAGGAAAAAAAAAAAAAAGAATGCTGCTTTATCATGGTGAAGTACTCTTGTTCATGCAGAGAAATCTGTTGCGCCAAAAAACAATAAATACAGGATTAAAATTAAAAAAGTGCCAGTCCCCTCACATTCTTTCCTCACTTTTGACTTTTTTTTTCCTCACTTAGCGTCATCATCGAGATTCCATATGAAGAAATTGTCATTCATTCCAAATTGTGAAATCTCTATATAAAATGCAGTATGGAAATAAAGTGCCAGTGCAAAAATATGGTATGGAAGTAAAGTACCAGTGTAAAATATGGTATAGAAGTAAAGTACTGGTGTAAATATGGCATAGAAGTAAAATACCAGTGTAAAATACAGTATAGAAGTTAAGTGCCAGTGTAAAACAGTATAGAAGTAAAGTACCAGTGTAAAACACAGTATAGAAGTACCAGTGTAAAATATGGTATGGAAGTAAACTACCAGCCCCTTCACTTCACTTCACTGTTATGTGACTGATGTTCTCACAGAGCACCCATCTTGTGATTGGACCTGAAGACATTGGTCTTCATTGTGAGATGAGACATCTTTGATAGATGTGTGAAACGTACCTGCCAGTGTTGCCTTTGAGAACTTCCGATCAGGCTTACAGAGAGCCACATTTTACATACATGCCTTACACCGTGTGTCAAAGGGTTCTGGGTAAGAGGAAATGTGTCATATATGTGTCTGTTTCTATTATAGTACATGGCTTGGCTTTGATTAAAAAAAAAAAAAAAAAAAGTCTTCACGCATATGGTATTGTTAACTCTTTCAGTTCTTCCAAGTGATTTTTCTTTCTTATTCCTTTTTTTCTCTTCTTCTAAACTTTGACACCATACAGGTGTATATAGGTATTTCTTGAGTTCAGTCCATAGGTTGAAGGTCATTTGAAAGTAATTAGTGCCATTATTGAATCGTGGAAATTGTCCCTTGAGTTTTTACCTCACAACCTGTGACCTTGACCATGAACCTGAAGAAATGACCCAGAACATGTCAAGGCCTTGCATTTTCCTGACTGCTTTATTTATTGTCGTTTTTCATTGAAAAAGTTAAATAGGTCTGGTAGGTGTGTGTGTGTATGTAAACCAAAAAAAGGAAACACTTAGACAAAAAAAATTTCAGTCTCCACGATACTGTATGTCATGAATCCATGCTTCTAATGTTTGTAAATAATGCATTCATTTTTAGAAATTACATTTAGAATCATTGTTGCTTGTACATTATTGAATGAGTGAACACCATGATAGGTATGTTGAATATTTGAAAAGCTTTTGATTAAACTGCCAGCTATTTAGATGTCATGACATAGAAATCAGCACATTGTTTGCCTTTCATTGTTTTTATCTGATAAAAAAAAAAATAAGAAAGAAGATGTTTACTACGACTTACATAGCCTGCTAATGTCATTTTTTTTTTTCAGAAGGATCAGTGTGTTGGTATTGCCAACATGTGTTTTTGTTCATTGTTTTAGGAAAGATTTTTTATCAAGATGAATATTAACATGCATTGTATTAAACTTTCAACTGTTCTCTAGACATGAAATTCCCATCATAATCATTTATGAATCATCATTCAAACTTACCCCACCAAGTTTCAAAACAGTGTGACTGAGGACGGAAAGTGAAGGAAAATTCAGAAAGAGAGGGGGTTAGTTACAGCAAAGGTCATAGACGAAGTACAGGACAAGACACAATGCATTTTCGACCTCTTGGGTCTTCTTAGGCAAAAACAAATAATATTTAGGACTGTGAAAACAAAGAACAAGAAACCACTTACCTTCTCATATTCAGTCGTTGGCAGTAACTAACCCCCTCTCTTTCTAAATTTTACCCCACCAAGTTGATACATTTCCAAAATCGTATACCAAGATTCCATTTGTTTATTTACAAGAGAAGATCTCACAGGATTATAAGTCATCTGTTGTTTATGATGAATGTAAACATGCTAATGTGCAGTGTTAAGCATTCAGTTCAGCTGGCAAATTCATGGTTCAAGTCCTGAGATATGTTACTTACTTACTTACTGCCCATTATGCCCAGTGGCATGTAGGGCAGCAACAAAGGTCCTCCATTCTCGTCTGTTCTGGGCCAACCTCTGGATGGTACCCCATGTGTGGTTCAGGGTCTTCAGCTCTCCCTCCACAGTTCGCCGCCAGGTGTTTTTTGGGTCTCCCCCTCTTCCTCCTTCCTTCAGGCGTCCAATGGAGGGCGACACGAGTGATGTTGTCTGGCTCTTTCCTAAGTATGTGCCCTATCCACCTCCATCGCTTTTTCCTGAGAATTGTTTTCATGCTTTCTTGATGGCATTGGGACAGTAGTTCTTCATTTGAGATATGTACAATATGTTAATGTTTAACTTTGGACATATTGTGAATTTATTTAGTAGGAACACAATACACATGGATTTCAATGTTTGAATGATTAGGTGAGCGACTACTCTTGGAGTCTTTCAGCTGGAGTTGTGAAGTATTGTTCAGTTTTCTTTGCTAGATTCTTTTCATTCATCTTTTGTTTTGAAAATTTGTGTGAAGTTGTGAAGGCAAATGTTGTACCTTGTATTCTTTTTTGCTTTATGTGAAAGTTGTCTCAACATGCATTTGAATAGAAAATGTAGAAAAAAGTGGTTTGTTTTATGCTAGTGTTCAATATGATTGATACATGCACTTTGTAGGGACAGAGTTTGGGAAGGAGAAGGGCATGTTAGATCATACAATATCACGTCAAGGACTTTTCTTTCAACTGAACAGCTGTATATTATTCATTCCAGGAAATTTTGGAGAGAATAATAGTATAACAGCTTGTTACCAAAGGAAACTTTTAAGTGACCTGTGTTAGTTCGGCAAAATTTTATGCGACAGAAGACTTCGCACGTCTGCTTTCAAATAAGAGTGTAACTAAATTTTACTCAGGGGAACCAGGTGCAGTGATCTGCATAGCTGATTTCAAGCTGGGAGGTTGGGAGCTC